>NW_004624754.1:20273472-20305291 GCF_000247695.1 Heterocephalus glaber | reverse complement strand
TCTTTCTCTTGTCTAATTGCTGTGGCTAATGTTTCCAGAACTATATTGAACAGGAGTGGTGATAGTGGGCTTCCTTGTCTTGTTCCTGATTTTAGTGTGAAAGTTTTCAGTTTTTGACCATTTAGTATGATGTTGGCTATTGGTTTTTCATAAATAGCCTTACAGATTTGATTTTTCATAATAACTGATAATTGTGCAGGAGTCACTTGTCAGCACACATTTTTGCCTAACATCAAGGAATAGTCTAAGATGTAAGATACACTGGCGTTTTCTTAAATTCATATTCTAGCTTTCCTTTTTTTGTCTCATTTTGGTTTTAGATACCCAGTACTGTAGCTTGGGACTACCCTGACCCCATGATCACTTCATTTCCAAACTATCCAACCTTTATGTATTGCTTTCTATGTAGTAGGGGTTGATCTTTTAATTTTTTTTATTTTTTCGGACACTATATAGGGTAGGTTGACCTTGCACTCACTATTTAGCCCAGGCTATCTGCAGACTTGCAGTAATCTTCCTGAATTGGTAATCTTCCTGAATTGGTCTCCCAAGTGCTGGGATTATAGGTGTTCACCATCATGCCCAGCTAAATTTTTTGTGTGAAGGGGGCGCTTGGGGATTGAATTCAGGGCCTTGAGAATGCTAGTTAAATGCTCTGCTCCTGGTCTTTCCAGTCTTAATCCCTTAAACCTGATGAGTTTTGACTGTTAAGGTGATCTCCCCTCCCCAAGCTGGAGTGTTGTCTGTCCTTACTTGTAGTCCAGTATGGTAAAATTTTGCTTGTCTCTGTGAAGCTGAAGGCAGCACTGAGAACTAATATGAGAACTTTAGTTTTGGGAGCTATATTGTCCACTATATTTCCATTCAGGGATCCGTATATTTGTTTGATGATTAGAGACTGGTTTTGTGAATTATTCCATGTTTCCCTCATTTGAAAACTTTTAATATACCCAAATGTCGTTAGTAAATGAGACCTCTTTTCCTGAGTCAGACATGTTACAGTATAGCCTTTTTAATATTCCAACCCAGTAGTAATTTTCTGCCATCAATCCTTACTTTTTTTTACCCCCTCCAAAACCCCACAAAAAGTAAAAAAAAATTTTTTTGAACATTTCCCTAAAGTTAGTATAAAGATGTCGAACTAGTGTTGAATATAGGATCATTTCTTTTTTTTTTTTTTTGGTACCGGGGATCAAACTCGGAACCTGTGCTTTCGAGGCAGGCTGTGGAGCTAAATCCCTGAGTTAAATCCCCCTAGGATCATTTCTTAAACTTTGCATGTTATACTGCTTTGAACCTAACTTGGCATGATTCCGTATCCTCTGTTCTACTTTTTAAGTTGCTATATATTAATATGTGACTGTATTAGATCCTTTAGTCATTTTTCAACTAATTTCTTTTATGTTTTCTGTCTAAATTTGCTTAATGTTTATCTAGTTTGTGTAGACCTTTCTGATTTAATAGTTCATTTTGTGTCTTAATTTGTGTATTAACATTTTCTTTTTTTTTGGTACCCGGGATTGAACTCAGGACCTTGTAGTTGAGAGACAGGCGCGATTCCGCTAAGCTAAATCCCTGGCCTGTATATTAACATTTTCTATCAGGGCTGGAAGCTAAATTGGACTGTTAGGGCTAATAAAGGGAAAGATTTGAACCTCAGGTCATACGATTATAATAACTGATGTTTTGGGAAAAACATTGATAGTTGGAACCTATTGCATCTTTGTTTCTATCCTGTTAGGAAATCTGTTGTTAAACTAAGGGTTGAGAAGGGCTCTTGGAAGTACTTCTAGCTATAATGGATTCTCAACACTTAACGACAAATCTTGTGATATTTTAAAGTCTTTGATTTTAAAGCCTTGTCATTTTTAAAGCCTTACAGCCTTTCCTTGTGTTCTTTTTCTTTAAGTTTATATTTTTTACTTGACATTAATAAACAGTGTTTTAAATTTCATCTTTTCCGTCTCTGTCTCCTGGTGAAGTTTCTTAGGAGCTAGGATTTACACTAAAGACGCAAGACTAGAGCTGTAGATGATTTATGAAAACTTGGATAAAAAAGGGAAGAAGTACTTTTCTTTTTTGCCCTGAATCTTTCTGACTTGATTTGCTACTTCTCTCTTTCATATTTCACCCGACCATTTTGTCAGTTTTCTTGGAATTGGGGTTTGACAGAGGCCTCGAGAGGAGCACCATAGAGAATGGTTTTATTGTGCTTGACAGTATCTGACTTATGTACAAGTCCCCTTTTCTTATTAAGAACTGTGATAGGGGCCGGGGATTTAGCTCAGTGGTTTCGCCGCCTGCTACGCAAGCACAAAGACCTGAGTTCGATTCCCGGTACCAAAAAAAAAAAAACTGTGATAACTTGCAACATATAAGATAATGATTTTTAAACTGGAGCCTGGTGGTGCACACCTATAATCCTAGCTACTCAGGAGGCTGAGGCAGGAGAATTGCATGTTTGAGACCAGTGTGGGCAATTTAGCAGAGTTGGTCTCAAAATAAAAAGGGCTGGGGATGTAGCCCAGTGGTAGAGCACTTGCCTAGCATGTGTGAGTCCCTGGGTTTAATCCCAGGGGGGAGAGAATTGTTTTTATTTTAAAAATTTTTTTTATTTTTGGTACTGGGGATCGAACTCGGGACCTTGAGCTTGCAAGGCAGGTGCCAGAACTACTGCGCTAAATCCCCGGTCTGAGAATTGTTTTTAAAGCAGGATGCTTAAGTTATTAAGACAGCAGACTATACTACCCCCTTAGTTGTTAGCCACCTTCCTGTTATCATAACAAATACCTGAGATAATCACCTTATAAAGAGAAAAGATTTATTTTGGCTCACAGTATTTAGAGATTTCATTCCATAGTCAGTTGGCTCCATAGCTTTTATGTCTGTGGTAAGGCAGCACATAATGGCTCTAGCACGAGGTGGAGCAAAACCACTAAAGTCATGGCCAGGGAGTGAAGAGAGGGAGAAGGGGCTAAGGTCCCACAGTCCTCTTCAAGGGTATGTCTCCAGGGACCTGAGACCTTCCACTAGCCCCACCTCTTACTGATTCCACATTCTCCCAGCAGCACCATCCTAGGGAACAAACCTTTAATGCATGGGCCTTTGGGAGACATTTAAGAGCTGAGCTATAGCACTCACAGACTTGCAAGGGTGGACTTGTCCCTTCCCTGTACTCAGCCCCTTCTAACCATAACTTCTTAGATAATGTTTGTAAAGTGCTTTGGGAAATGATGAAATGGGTTGAAACCATCTGGGTTCATAACTTTTCCTGTTCTTGAGGTTGTCTTTTAAGATGCTTATCCTTTAGAGAGCTAAAAAACTAACAGTGAAGTTTTTCTTTACCTGGTTAGATTGTAAAACTGAAAACTGTTTTTGGGATTTGTCTTAGAATGTACACTACCCTTCATCTTGGGATGTATGGACTGTTTTCCCATATCTGTGTCTTTGTTCTTGCAGTTTGCTTTATGTCTCTTTTCCCATATTCAGGCCCTGGTTAAATACCTATATAACTTTTCCTGATTCCACAGGACACTCATGTTGGCTTTCATTGGTTCCTTTTATAGCATTGACTTAACGTATATGTGTCTGAGTTCATTGTAAGCTGTTGGAGGCTTCAGACCATTTTAGTCATCTTTCTTACTATATTTTAAATGTGTTGAACTGGATTTATTCCTAGGTATACATTATTCATTATTCCACTACACTTGATTCTTAGAAGCTAGTGTTATTTTTTAAGAAAACCTGGAAAATTGTAATAGAGTCTTAAAGCAATCAAGCACCTAATGGTGGCAGCTCATAGTATTTCTGTAGCACTATATAGTACTGTATTCAAACTCTTTCACATAAACTTAAATGCACATGACTATTCAAGGAGGTCGCAGGTATTTCCTCATCTTAAGAGAAGAATATAGCTGGGCATGGTGGCACATGCCTGTAATTCCAGCACTTGGGAGGCTGACGCAGGAGGATCACTGCAAGTTCAAGGCCAAGGCCAGCCTGAACTACAAAGCAAGACCCTGGCTCCGGAAAAAAAAAAAAAAAAAGAACAAGTATAAAGAGTATGGAATTTGCTGAAGCTCACATAGAAAGAGGTGGAGCTGGAACTCAAATCTAGTATGTTCAGTATCTGAAACAATCCTGTAATTTGTATTTATGGTTTTTATTCAGGTAGGTACTGCTTTGAAAAGAAACAGTATATCTGAAGATATGGAATAGATTGAGAGGTGATAGTTGAATTCTTGTCTTTACTGGAATTCCATTTTTATTTCATTATCCAGGGATTTAGTTTGCAGCAGTTTGATTTATATTACCCATTGGCAATATACTGCTAGTGAAAGTTCAATTTTAATATTTTGAGAATTAAAAAATAACTTCCGTAAAAGTATTTGCCCAAATTAACAAGTGCTAATAAAAGTCTCATCACTCAGTTTTAATACTAGAGTGTTAGAGTGCTGTAGACTCACAGAAAATGATTTGAGTATTTTCTCAGTTCACTATTACAGGGAGCATAATTATAGTACCATTTTAGATGGAGAGAAGTTAAGTCTCTACTACTCTTGAATGTATTACTTGGAAATAGGTCAGCAAACTTCTGCACAGGGCCAGATTTGGCCAATGAATTAAGAATTTTTTTTATACAAATGGCCTTACATTTAAAAAATGTTGAAAAGAATATTTTTATGAGAATTGTATGAAAGTCGAATTTCAGAATCCGTAAAGTTTTATTAGAGTACAGTCTTGTTTGTTCATTTTCTTATTGTTGACAGTTGCTTTTGTGCTCCACTGACAAGAGCTGAGAAGTTGTTAACAGACCATGTGACCTAAGATGCCTGAAATATTTATAGAAAATCTGTGCCAGTTTCTCTGCCTTAGGGGTATTAGTGCTTCTCTCCTGAGGAACTTCCATGAGAAAGGCTGATTACCAATGAGGACTCCTGTTAGATGCTTGTAATATCCTTTGTTTATAGGAGAAGTATATGTAACTGGAGAATTTGTCCCTGTCTTTACTCACTGTCACCTGCCTTTGACAGTTGCAGCTGAGGTTGGGCATTCAAGTTTTATTTTATTCTTACATGCTGAGCTCGACTAGTCCATTTCATTTGGCATTTTGAAAGTCACTTTTAAAATGGCTTACATTGGGATTTGCTTTTGAGACGCTACTAATTGGCTGTTCCAAAATGGATAGATTGAGGCCAAGTAAAGCCTGTAGGTACTTGTCAGGCAGCAGTGAAGTTGAAAATCACCTGCTGTCAACACTAGGGAATTTTATTATCATTTTCAATTTTGAATAAATGAAGACTCATTAGATCCCTGGAACTGGGGCACTGAATGCAGAAACTGGTTATTCTACCTGTGTGGCATATATTCCCTTTGTCTTCATAGCCGTTTAAATTACTCTTTGCTCATCTTTTTCTGGCTTTGGTTAAAAATCCTTTCTCTGTTTTTAATTAGCAAATGCAGAAATAGAACTGCTTGAGTTGTCATAACTTAAACTAGCCACAGAACTTTTAAACTGTAGGGGGAGCTGGCTAGCTTAGTGGCAGAGTTTATCATTGAATTGTGTTTAAAAAAACCAAGAGGGTGCAAGTGCAAGAACCCGAGTTCGATCCCTGGTACCACAAAATAAAAAAAAAAAACAAAACAACCAAGAGGGTTGTATTTGTTGCCTTAATGCTGGTAGTTTTGTATTATGTGATGTCACAGATAATTATAGATAGGAGGAAAGAACTGTTGAGGGAGCTTTCAGGTTCTTTAAACTTCTTGTTTGTATGGAACTTTTATAAGTTTGATCTAGTTTTGACAAGTGAAGTTCTTCAATATCATGTTTTCTTTTTTTTTTTTTTGGTACTGGGGATCGAACTCGGGTCCTTGCACTTGCGCAGCAGGCGGTGAAACCACTGAGCTAAATCCCCGGCCCAATATCATGTTTTCTTGCAGAAGTGGAATTTAAGTAAAATCGACTCTTTAGATTTGACAGAAGTCTTAGGCATAACAAGCAATAGTATTGTATTACTTGAGTAATTAAACTGCCTTACAAGTTGAGGTGAAGCAGCAGGTGGTCAGAGATAGAGTGAAGATGGGGGATGAGAGAGATGGTGGGGTAGGGTGCAGAGTGCAAGTGCACCACATTAGAGAGCCAGAGTTCCTCTTTGAATTGGGGTGTGTGTGTTCTTTTCTTTTCTCCCCTCCTCTTTTGTGGCAAGAGGAGAGCTAAGTAATTTATAAACACCTACCTCAGATGAATTGCCTCATTTAATAGTTGGTGCTTGTGCTATTAGTATTTTCCCCACTTTTTTTTTTTTTTTTGATACCAGGGATTGAACTCGGGACCTTGGTGCTTGCAAGGCAGGTGGTGGAGCCACTGAGCTAAATCCCCGGCTAGTATTTTGATTTTATTTACAATTTCATCCATTTAAGATGAAAGAGTTGTGATAATAGCTGAAAAATGTCCCGAAGGGCAGCTGATGGACTTATCCTTGGGTTTAAGAGTCTTCTGGGAAGGAGTATGATAAGTAAGGGATGATGAGTATGAAGGAGTAAGGGATGAGAGGAGGCTTTGTGTGTTCTGCCGTTGTCTTCTCTCCTTTGGTACCATGTCGCTGAGCTGTGATCGCCTTCTCTGATGTAGCTCCTCTGTGTTGCCTTCTGCCTGCCCTAGCTGCTGCCACTGCTGCCTTTGCAGGTTTCTGTAAAAGGGCTAGGAGGTTGTATCTGCTCAAGTTGAGCAGTGGATTGTTAGAACATTGGATTCACCCTGGATACATCCCTGGGAGGTTTACTACCAGCAGGGCTTTTGCTTCTCTATGTTAATTTTATCTAAAAAAAAAAGAAGGTAAGAATGAAATGATAGATTGATCAAAACATACTCAGAAGCAAGATAGCTTTCTTTCAGTTGGAGCTCTTTGTAGTCAAGTCAGGAGAGGTTTTTGGAAGAAGTGAGGTTTTTCTATCTGAGGAAGGATAGATTGGGACCAATAGAGCTTGGGAGTGGAATTTTGTGGGAGTCTGTCAGCAACTGTGCTGTTTATTTTGTATCAGACATGGCTGTAGGCACTGGAGGTAGAAAAGTCACTGCTTTTGTGTAACCTGTGTGAGGGTGATGCAGCTAACTGGGAGCAGAGGATATAAAATGAGTACAGTTTAAGAAGTGGAATTATGTCCCCCTTAAAGATGTTTATGATGAGTAGTTTAAATATAAAACCATTGAGGGCCGGGGATTTAGCTCAGTGGTTCTGCCTCCTGCCTTGCAAGAGGAAGGTCCTGCGTTCAATCCCCGGTACCAAAAAAACCCCAAAATTATAAAAAAGTATTGAGAAGATTGTCTCATTGGAAGATCACTGCAGAACTGTAAATTCTTTTTTTTTTTTGATACTGGGGATTGAACTTGGGTCCTTGCGCTTGCGCAGCAGGCGGCAAAACCACTGAGCTAAATCCCCGGCCCTAGAACTGTAAATTCTTGATGCAGTATTTTAGAAAAAAGAATCTATGATTAAAAAAAAAAGCACTCCCCAAGTTTTCATCTGATTTTGCTTTATTCGTTTACCTTTTTTGAGTAAGTTTCTGAATTCACAGTATCAGCAGAGATAGGGAAGAAGACAGACTTCTGCTTAAGAGTTCTCAGAATTTGGTTTGGCTGCATTTATTTATTTATTTATTTATTTAGGTGATGGAATTGTAAGGTATAAATTACATACAGATCAGGTAAATCATTACAAACACAGGCTTTTGTCACTCCTTAGTGAGGCAAAGGTTGAAGTTTTTTAAAGTTCTTATGCTTTCGAGAAAGCTTGACAATTTCTGCCTTGGCCTTGTAGCCTTGTACAAGGTCAAATCAGTATTCCATGACTGTTGCTAAATTCTCAGTTTTGCCCCTTCAAGTTCCCTGGCTTTTTCTTTTGTAACAGGGTATGTTTCTTGGTTTTTCTTCTCAAAACCATGTTCTGCCTTTCTTTACATGGTCTGTAGATTAGCTCCAAGTGACTCTGGCCATTTTCTATGTACTTCACCATCAATTCCTATACATACTGCTTAAGACTACTTTTGGCTGAGGCAGGAGGATTGAAGTTTGAGCCTAGCCTGGGCAGCTTAATGATTTAGTGAGACCCTATCTCAAAGTTAAAAAAAAAAAGAAAAAGGGCTGGGGATACAGCTTAGTGCAAGGGCCCTGTGTTCAAAAGGAAAGGCTTAGCTATAAGAAACAATTCAATTAAAAATAATTTAGTTGAGGGGAGTCTTATTTTTAAGGTCATCTAGTCACTCATTCAACATTTATTGAGTGGTTTCTCTGTGTGTACTAGGTATTCAAGGATATAGAAGACTCTTAGTTAATCCCAGAGCTAGGTCAGTTGCACGGAGGCTGAGCCTGTCAACTAGCTCTGTACTCAGAAAGACAGAACCTTAATAGTAGGCAAACATCTAGTTCTTATTGATTCTCAAACTTGAGACTGCATCACAATCTATTTGTTGAAATAGATTGCTGGTACCATTTCTAGAAGGGAGCAAAAATTTGCCTTTCTAACAGGTTCCCTGGTGATGCTGAAGTCAGTGCTGTTCCTCTGGAGACTACACTTTGAGAACAGGGGTCTTTAATAAATTCCTTTGAGGTGTTTTCTCATTGATTTGCCTCTTACCACATATGCATGTTTTCTAATTCTCTTCTGCCATGATGGGTGTCTGACATCAATGGAGTTTTATTCTTTTAAAGGGCACGAAGGCAGATACGTGAAACGGGCCCAATAGAACATGGAACCAGCTGTAGTTCTGTTGGAGGGATCTGTTGTTTTTCCTGTATTTTGGTTTTTCTTTTTCCTCCTGCCCTTTTTTTAAAATTCTTTGTGAAGCTCCTAGTTTTCTTCACAAAGACTGAGTCAACTTTGGAGGTTCTTTTTCTTGGTGGGGTTGAGAGTGAGAGTGTGGTATGATGTTCAACTTTTCTACAACCCTTTTCTCTTGAGATTTAACACAGAGCGTGCACACACACACAAACACACCCACCTGCACTCACACCCTCCCTTAGCCTTAGTAATCTGCTTCAGCTTTCTCCTCAGGCCTTCACAGCCCTGGAAGGAGTTGCCTTAGGCAGAATGTTGGAGACTGTGAGGATGCTAAGTATTGCAAGTTTGAAATAAGACTGAAGCAGTAGAAAAGACAGGATGGAGAAGAAAAACCAAGTAAGGATGAAGTATGTACGAATGGAAAACAGACTTCCAGAGTTAATGTCCTTAAGTGTGATTTTTCTGAAACAGACCTTGTAAAGAATGTCAGAGCAAAGGTGTGTAAAATATAGTGGTGAGACAAAAAGCAAGCCCAAGAAAATACAGTAGTAGCACAGAAATGGTGAGGAAGAAGCCATTGGATGGCTTTAGTGTATAAATTTAGGGCGAAGATCAGAGATATGTGATGGGGAAATGAAGGCACCTAGCAAAGATTATACTTGGTGGTCATTTTGCTAGAAATTAAAAAAATGAAATCTATCTTTACACTAGAGGGGGGTTCTTTTTAAACTGCTTTTACTGGCATATTTGATCTTCACAAATAAATTGGATGGCTATTATTTTTCTTCATTTCACTAAAGGTGAAATTTTAAGTAGAAATGTACTTCACTTAGAGCCTAGTTTACTGAGATTGTGAGCCTAGGCCTTGAAAACCACTCTAAATCTGTCTCAGTATCTTATTCCTTGGAAATGAGGTTCTCTTACTATTTTTCCAGTTTTGGCTACATCTACCCAATCAGAAGTATGCCATCTTTGATTTTTTTTATACTGGCTCCAGTTCCCATTCCATCATCACCAGATTGGTCTTCTAGGTTTACCTGTTTCTCTCTCTGTCCGTACCACTGCTGCCACCCTAGTTTAGGGAGCATCTGCTTCCTGCTTTGCCTGTTTTCTTCTAATAGAGCTGCTTACTGGATTCCAGTCTTTCTCTCTTCTATTCTGTTCATTTGTGCTATTTGGAAAACAGATTTGTTCTGACATTTACTCATCAAACAAGATCATGAGTTCTTTGAGATAAAATTCACAGTCCTTAGTTTCCAAATTATCCCATTTAGCCTATTCTCTGACTTTTCCCCACATACTTGAGCTGCATAGAATTATATTCCTTGCTTAAAATAGTCTCTGAAGATCTCAAAGTATTGTAGCAAAATTATGAATGGATTTCATTGTGGCCCTGAGTCTCTCTTTTTTATATTCTTGCTTAAATGGGTAAGGCAGTAAAAATTAAGTAAAAATTTCTATCCAGGAGACTTAAAACTGGTAAAAAATACTCAAGATTTTTAGCTGTTAGAAAAATTTGACTTCCTAGAACAGTCAGGTGCACAGAGATTTGACCTGCCAGTGTTTTAGTGTAAATTGCACATTGCCTGCCTGGGCTATTTTAGTAGGTTAATTTTTGGGAGGTGTTAAAGATGGATTCTTTACAACTGGACCAGTAGATATTATAACTGATACAGCTCTTCCATGGCAGATGAAATGTCCATCTTAAGATCAAATTTTTTTGACATAACTACTAAGCCATTCTAATTATAATGTGGGAAGAACATAAAGCCTGATGGAAGGAATATACTTTTTAACTTGGCTTATATTCTAGCCCTGACAAAACTAAAACTAGGCTTTGTGACTTTAGCAAGTTATGTGACCCAAGTCTCTCTTTCTCTATCTCATAAAGGGGCTTAGACTAATAAGTCATTCTCTGTGGGGTTCAGGGCATGATTTTTATCTCCCAAGGAGCATGTCACAGTGTAGTTACTTTTGGTTGTCACTGCTTGGTGGGAAGAGGCCAAGGATACTGGTACAGAACATTCTTTGTAACAAAGGATTATTTGGCAGTGGCTCAGTGTTTTCTCTGTTCAAATCAGTGCTTTACTTAATTTGCTTGAAGACTTTGCCTGGCCCTTTACACCTACTAAATCAGAATGTGTGCCCACCCCATTTTATCCAAATGTGGAGTCTTATCACTGCATGCATATCATATATCTTGCTTCTTACAGATTCCCATGCCTTATTTCCTCTTTTTCTGTAATGCTCTTCTGTGCTTCTTTTTCATACATTCGTAATCTCTTAGACATAATTTCTTTGTGCTTAGTATCTGTATTTAGATTGGATAATCATAGTTCTTTAATTTTACTTAGTGTGTTTCTTAAGTGTTTAAGTTTCTCAAAGGGTGTCCATTTTCTGTTTCAAATCTTACCTCTGTGGAGAAAGTTTTGGTACTTTTTAGAACCTGATGGGCCTAGAAAGAAGAAGACAAAACTTACAAAAAGCTTATTGTGACCGGTGGCTTTCTAGATTAGTATTATCTTTTTTTTTTGGTGTTGGGCATTGAACCCAGGGGCTCCTGCCTTTTAGGCAAGTGCTCTACCACCCAGTCAGTATACCTTTTTTTTGGTACCAGGGATCGTACTCGGGACCTTGCGCTTCCTGAGCGGATGCCAGAACCACTGAGCTAAATCCCCGGCCCTCACCCAGTATACTCATGAGTGACACCCTTAGTGCTTTTTATTTTTGTTTTGAGATCTACCACGTTGTCTAGGCTGGCCTTGAGCTTGTGATCCTCCTGTCTCAGCCTTTGAAGTAGCCACAGGTGTGTGGCTCTGCTACTAGTATCTGTTTTTATGCGGCCTGAATATTCTTCATTTTGTATGATCAGAAATGCTTTGTTAGAATTAAGGGGTCAGTGTCAGTCGATTCATTCATATGACTCTGTAGTATCTAATTGGAATCCATTACATTATGCAGTAGGATAGGTGACGGAAGAGAACTGGATAAGATGGTGTTAGAAAGATTGGGCTTGGATGGAGTGCTATGATAGGTGGGCGTGATGGGCAATATGAGACCCCAAGAGCACAAATCTAGAGGGCAGTCAAGAGACATTAAAACAAACTACTGCCTTTAAAATTTTGCCAGGGGCCATTTCTGAGCCTCAAAAAAAAAAAGCAAGACTCATTTTATTTCTTGCTTTAATGGCATAGCCCTGGATCTCAGAACCTGGCCCAGTAATTTTTATTACTAGAACTCAGTAATACTATAATTTAGTAATCTTTTTGGATTCACTTGGGAACTTTAATGATATTTACAACATTGAGTTTTAAGGGAAAATGAATTCTTAACTCCAAACAATTGAATTAGAAATGGATTGTATTCTAAAAGGGAACTGCTAATATGTAAAATATAATATGGTTTAGTAAATGCCTTTTGTTTGCAGGCCTTTGGTCATGAGCAATGTAATAAATAGGTCTCTGAAATTGGAAGTAAACACCAAAATCCCTCAGAATTTAAACTATTTTGTTAGGCACCTGAATAAATAGAATTTTTGATTGTCAGAATAAACTTTTGAGGAAAAACTTTAATCTTACAAGATTGTTATACTTTTTGATTATAATAGTAATGCAGGTTAGGTTCAAGGACAGAAAATTCAAAACATTTATAAATAAGGCTTTTGAGTTTCTTTTGGGTAGTTGAAGTCACTGTAAGTCGACCTGGTAGAAAGAAGATAAAACAGTTTTGTAACTGTACTACCTTTAGGCAGGCGTGAATTCAGATAAAAAGTGTATCACTGACTTAATTTCAAAATGTCTAGTAAAGGATATTTGAAGATACTACAAAGCTCTGTCTCAAGTCTCTTTACTGCTTCGAGGTTCTTAGAACTGGGAGTGCCTAGATTATTTTTGTATATTTTATATTTTTGAGAAAGGGTTTCGCAGTGCAGTTCAGGCTGGTCTTTTTTTTTTTGAGACAAGGTCTCACTGTGTAGCTCAGGTTGACCTTGAACTCACTATGTAGCCCAGGCTGGCGTAACTCTTGGCAGTCCTTCTGTCTCAGCCTCCCGAGTCCTGGGATCACAGGTGTGCGCCACCACACCAAGCTCAGGCTGCTTTTTAACTCTCTATGCAGCCTAGAGTGGCTTGGAACTTGCTGTGATCCTCCTAAGTGCTGGGATTACAGGTGTGTGCACCAACACGCCCAGCTTTTTTCATATATTTTAAATCCTAGAGAAATGTTACTAGTGAATAAAACATTTACTGAATGTTTTGTTTGCCAGGCACAGTTCAAGAAATACTAATGTGTTTTTCTCCTTTCACCCCTAACAACCCTGAGATAGGTATTAATAATATTTACGTTTTATAGGGGGAAACATTCAAACTTTTTGCTTGCGATCAGAGACAACCAGGATCACAACAAATGTGTTTGATTCTAGATCTCTCTTTTAAGTACTATACTGCATGAGATTGCATGGGATAAAACGTTTTACTTATTTAGAAGAGAAATGGGTTGGCCTGAAATTTTACCACTTACTTATAGTTGTTTCATGATGTTCAGAAGCTTTGTAGTTGTATTATCTTGTTGGTCTTTAAAAACTAAAGCAAATAGTAGTAAGTGTAGTTTAAAAAGTTAAAATTATTAGACGTTTGAGGTTTACAGTAGAAAAATAATTTTTTGGGGGGGGATCTTGGTAGATTATGACTTTAGTGGTTATTAATTACCTGCTCTTTTCAATCTCTGTGTCATCCCTCTGATACTCACAATCTAAAATCCTGCTCTTTGGAAGGTTGCATTGAGGGGGTAATTCTGGTTCCTGTGGCAGTTAAAATTTGCGTCTGTTATTCAACTGTTAGTTTTTTTTTGGTGGGGGAGGCATACTGATTCTTTGATAGGTATGAAACCTAATGAAAAAGGGAAGGAATTACCTGCTGTGTTTCCTCCCTCCCACCCTCAGTTCCATTTTATATTAGAGCCTGTGTGAAGCTTTACGTATTTTTGTATACACATAACTAATGTGTAAGTATACATTTAGTTAATGTACTTTGTAATTATTGCTCCCTCAACTCCACTCTTTGAGACAGAGTCTTACTAAGTTGCCCAGGCTGGGCTTCAGCTTGTGTTCCCACTCTTGGAAGATTAACTAGAAAGAACTTTCCCAGTACAAACTTTTAAAACTAACGGTATTATTCTGATTATGATTGTATATATCCCCTCCACTTTTCCTCTTCCTCCTCTTCCTCCTCTTCCTCTTTTTCCTTCTTTTGGCAGTGCTGGGGATTGAATTTAGGGTTTGTCTCTTGGGAGACAAGAAAAATGGTTTTATGGGGGGTGCTGCTGAGAGTTGAACTCAGGGTCTTGCATGTGCTAAGCATGTACCCTACCACCGAGCCACACCCTTTTTGAATTGCTGATATTACACATAAGAGTGATCTGTAACTCTCTATTTTTTTCTTATTTTTTTTTCTGTCTTTTTCATACCTAGACCTTCCTTTTGTAAACCTTGATAGTGGTTCTCTGTCTTTTCTAGTCTTTTTTTTTTTTTTAATTAAATTCTTTTATTGGTACATTATAGGTACACAACACAATTACATTTCTCATTGGGAATCGTATCTTTACATAATGCATCTTGGTTTGTCTTTTCTAGTCTTGTCAGATCATTTGCGTGATGTATTAGTCTATTTTCTGGTACTATAGCAAAGTGAGGGTGGGTAACTTACAAAGAAAAAAGGTTTGTTTAGCTTACAGTTTTGGATGCTGAAAGTCTTAGCAGCACAGCTCTGATGCTGGTGAGGGCCCTCTGGCTATCACACATCTGGTAGACGGCATCATGGTGGGAGTGCGTGCTGCAGAGAAGGATCACATGATGACTAGGAGGCCAGAGCATGGAAGAGGCTCTTTCTTAATAATTCACTCTCTCAAAACTTAACTCAGGGTCCTGTGAGAACAGCTTTAATCCCTGCTCAGTACAGTGTCCCCCAACAGCCAAATTCCCACTGGGCCTCACTACTTGAAGGTCCTAGCATCTCTTAACGTTATTAAACTAGGGACCAAGCTTGCAACACATGAACCCATTTGGGACAGCCACATCTAAACCATAGCACATGGCTTAAGTAGAGGCATTCTTCTTGGCCCTGCATTATTCCCCTTTTGATTAACCTGATATTTTATTTCTAGGTGTACCAGATAACCTCCTACTTTGAATATTCAGTATCTGTAGCTCTTTCTGTTTCAGATTACAACTTAGCATTCCACCTGTTCGGTGAAGCAGGTACCTCCTACTGGCTTCCACTTTCTGTTGTCTGCATTTTTGGTTAATCAGGCAGCTGTACTCCCATATGTGTGTACTGTTTGTACTTAGCATCGGTTGGCTCTTAAATTCTAAACTCCCCAAGGCACGATTTGATTGTCTTCTCGATATTTTTGTGCCTTAGGTTCACTACCTAATAACTTTGTAAATGATGAAATATGACAACCTCTCCTTGGGAATGGAACCTAGGGGCATCATGCCTTTTAGGCAAGCATTCTATCACTGAGGTGCATTCCTCATTTTTTTATATATAGTAATTTTGTAAGAATATATTTGATGCTAATTAATGTAGTACTCTAAATACCATCCCTAAAAGCAAGTTCATGGTTACAACTGTTCTTTTTATGTGTTTATACAACTGTGTTGAAAATTCAGGATAATAAAGTAATTAAAATTCTAGTTTTAAATGTCCCTCAGAATAGTCTGAATAGGGTATTATTATATTTGTCAACAGTATTGTTCACTTGTAAGAGTAAAACACTGTGCTAAGCTCCATGAAATATAGAAGAATAAATATAAAGGATTTGGGAAAGATGCTTCATAGTGTGGAGAAAAATGGCATATACTAGTGAATCTAAAGAAACGGTACTGTGGAGATAATTGATTATGCTAGTCAGACTGTGAGGGAATAAAGGTCTCTTCTCTTTTTTTTTATTTTTGATACCGGGGATTGAACTCTGGACCTCATGCTTGCAAGGCAGGCGGCAGAACCACTGAGCTAAATCCCTGGCCAAGGTCTCTTTATTTTTAAAGGAAAAAATATTAGCGCCTCAGCAAATTTCAAATACTTCAGCACAAGGCAGTATGTGTGAGTCTGTAAGTTGGACTGAATCTTGAAAGTTCATTGAAATGATGTGTGATTTATACAACAAATATGTGTACTGATGTAGAATAAATGAGTATTTTGCTGTCATTTTTATCATTTGTAAGAGTCTTTTGTTTTATTTCTTGAGACACAGTCTTGGTATGTAGTTCAGGCTAGTCTTGAACTTACAGCCCAGGCTGTCCTCGAGCTCCTGACGATCATCGTGCCTCAGCTTCACGGGTGCTGGGATTACAGGCGTGTGCCACCACGCCAGGCTGTAGAAGTTTTCTTAAAGGAGGTGACTTGTCATGCAGCCCAGGATTGTTATGGATTACTGCTATAAGAAAGTCTTGTAGGTAATAGGAATTTCAATTTTCAATTTTGCCTCCCTCTTGACTTCATAGGAGTGCAGTGGATTGTGTGAAGGCTTAGATGCCAAATGACCACATTAGATGGGTATGATGAGTCATCATGTTGATCTGTCTAGAGAAGTAGATCAATTGTATTAAACTTTTTAGAATTGTTAGGAAAAGGTTTTCTTTTAGGACTGGGACTTTCTAGAAGAATCATTGGATAGTGTCTGCTTATTACCTGTGTATTCACTCTGGATCCTGTTACTTACAGACTGGCACGTAGAGTAGTCTTCATGGAGAGAACTTGGACTCTACACCTGAACACTAGTGCCCTCCCCTCTCTGTGCTGCAGTGTTTATGTAAGGGTCTATTTGGGTAGATTTGTCACCATTCCTTGTGCAGTTACTCCTGTTGGGTCAAGTTTGACCCTAGGTGTTCATTCTGTGCCTGCCTGCCTTTGGCTGGAACACCAATTTTTGTTTCATTGTGTCACAACCAGAATAGCAGGGTTATCTTTTCTGATAGACACGGGCAAGTTTATACTGGAAGAACTTATTGGAGCACTTCTGTGGAGAGCATGGTAGATCGCATGGTATGTGGTTTGCTGCTTTTACTGAAGGCCTCCAAGACTTCTCATCAGAGTGCCAACATGAGTTGGTGAGAGGAGTTAAATTTGAATTACAAATTTGAGAGTTTTGAAGAAGATTTAAAACAAAACAAAGCATCTGAGTAGAATGTGGAGCTTTGAAATCTGTCCTTTTGGAGCTTTTTTGGTGCACTGAAGAGGATGGGTTCTGACAGTGGAGGGTAGTTTTTTTTCTTAAATTTTTGATTTGCAAGCTGGAATGGTTTTACACACCTGTAATCCTAGCCCTGGGGACGTGGAGGCAGGAGGATCATAGATTCCAGGCCAACCTGGCCTCAGTGAGAACCTGTCTCAGAAAATCAAACAAAGATTTTAAAAAAACTGCAAATGTAACATTGTTTCCACTTACTTGACTGAATAATGAACATTTATTATAAAATATATCATCTTATATGTGTTTTCCCGATTTGAACACAAATGGCATGCATGTATTGCTATGTAACTAACATTGTATATTTAATATTTCTTGAGTGTGAGTGCAACTTGTTTTGTTAAACCAGGTAAAGAAAAACAAGAAGTTTAGATGCTGTTTAGAAACAATCTTTTGTGTATGCTTTAAAGATCAGTGTATTTACCCCTTGAGGAGGTATTAATGCTTAATTGGCTTTTTTATGTTTACATTGTTCTGCTGCATTCACCTTTTTTGAATTTCCCAGTATATAAGCCCGTTTTATATTACCATCATGAAAGGCTTGATGCTGCGTACTTTATAAAGAAAGGAGGTTTACTTAGCTCACAGCACAGGTATGAGTGCTGGCATTGGTTTGGCTTAAAGACTTAATGGGGTATGATGGGAGAAATTACAACGATGGGAGTATGTGTAAGAGGGAGAAATCACTGGGTGGGATAGAATTTGTGTGTATGTATCTTTTGATCTCTCTCCTTATAAAGCCAGCTGTAAGTTAGGCCTGGTGGTGCACGCTTGTAATTCTAGCACTTGGGAGGTTGAGGTAGGAGGATCATAATGAGTTTGAGGCCAACCTGAGCCACATAGTGAGTTCAAGGGCAGCCTGAATGATGATGTAGTGCTACCCTGTCTACAAACAAACAAGCAACCTGTATTCAGTGTCTTGCCAAGACGCTAAATTTCCCAGGTTGGGCTCAAACTTACAGGCATGCACCACCATACCTGCCTTCATATATTTATTATTATTAAAAAAAAATTCTGTCCAGGCTCAGTAACATATACCTGTAATCTAGTTATTTGGGAGGCTGGGACATGAGGACCATAAGTTCAAAGCCAGCTTGGGGAACTTAGCAGTATCCTGTTAAAATAAACAAAACAAAACAAAACAAGAGCCTGAGGATGTAGTTCAGTGGTAGAATGCTTGCTTAGAATGTGTGAGGCCTTGATTCAGTCCCTGATACCGGGAAAAATTTTTTGTGTGTTTGTGGCAGATCAGTCACATTTCTAATATACATGTATTCTGGTGCTGGCTTCAAAAAGACAACAGGGGGGCCGGGGATTTAGCTCAGTGGTTTCGCCACCTGCTTCGCAAGCTCAAGGACCCGAGATCGATTCCTGGTACCAAAAAAAAAAAATAAAAAGACAACAGAATGTTGTGATGTAGACAACTGACGTCGGAGCCAGAAGGCCCAGGTTAGCATTCTAGACCCAACTTTTGTTAATTTCGATACCTTGAATCTTTTTTCTTTGGTACCGGGGATTGAACTCAGGTCCTTGCGCTTGTGAGGTATGCAGCAGAACCCCTGAGCTAAATCCCTGGCCCCAAACCTTGAATCTTGAATAAGATAGCCACTCCATATTTTGGTTCCTGTAGCTGTAAAATAGGTGTTACTAATACAAAGAGTTCTTGTAAGGATATTAAAGGTGAACAAAGAAAATACATGTTTAGGTTTCTGTCCATTTCATTGTTGTTACTAAAGACACACAATCTGGGGACACTTTTTTTAAAGTAAACTTTCTGAGTATTCTGTTCGACAGTTTGTACTTAAACTTCAGCATTTTCAGTTTCTGATCCCTGTGTTCTCTTCTCCCTCTCCCATACCATTTGTAGCCATGATTGTCTATAGCTGTCACTATAGACTTTTTAAAAGCATGTCTCAGAAATATAGAGCCTTCAAGGCCCTAGGTATTTTTTTTTTGGTACCTGGGATCTAATTTGGGTCCTTGCACTTGTGCAGCAGGCACATTAATTTTCTGGTGTGACTTTCCATGTCATAATGAAGAAAGTAAGACTTTTGGGGTGTTTTACTCTTGTTAGAATTTCCATTTACAGGTTATGAAACTTCTAGGATTTCATTTTGCACGTACCTCGCTGCAGATGAAGTCTGTGCTTCTCTAGCTGTAACTTCAGGAAGAATTGGGTAAGACCATGGAGCATAGGCATTATGAGCGTGTTTTTGCTTACAGGGCTGGAGATGTAGATTAGTGGTAGACCATTAGCCTAGAATGCAGAAGGCCCTGGGTTTAAATTTCCAGCATCTCATAGGAAAAAAAATTTTTTTTAAAGTGGAAGCACTTCTTTTTTTTTTTTTGGTACTGGGGATCAAACTCAGGACCTTGCGCTTGTGAGGCAGGCACTGGAACCACTGAGCTAAATCCCCAGCCCCGAAAGCACTTCTTAATAAGCATTAAGTATGAGTATTTTTAGAGCTTGCTAAAATTTTATTGAACTATTACTTAGAGTGGAAAATAGAAAATATGTTGTATGTGTTATATTATTGTTGAAAAGTTTTTAGCTCTCACAGATTTTCCTGTTCTAGAATGCTTACCAAAAATGATGTTTTAAGTATTCAAATGGGAAAGCAGTCATAACTTTGATTGTAACAACTGCATAAGTAGGCCTAGGCAGTCATCTATTTTAGGAGACAAGTGGACCAAACAGTCCAGGACAAGTGGTGTTTGGACTGTTTGCTGAATCCTGTTAAGTCAAATTGTGTTTGTCTAAACTGTATGGATGGATTAGGTTGATGACACACAGGAAGCTCCATCAGGGTGGGAATTGTATCTGACCTATTTGTACTCAAATTTATAGTCCCTTAGATAATTTAGTATTTGTGAGATGGATGAAAGAAAGGAACAGATGAATAGTGTTACAAATTTACCAGCATAAATTATGGCTAAAACATTTAATTTTGAAATAAATGAGAATAGATTTCTTCTCTTTTCGTTGTGTAATTGTGAACCAAGTAATTAGAGACCAAAATTTCAGTCTTTTTTATGTGTTTTTCCTACTGGTTATAGACTTTACTTAAATTGGTAATAGTATTCCTGTTTTTAAATTTTTTTATTTCTTTTTTGGTACTGGGGATCGAACTTGGGACCTCACGCTTGTGAGGCAGGGGCCAGCACCACTGAGCTAAATCCCCGGCCCTAGTATTCCTTTTTTTAAAAAAGCCAAATTGGAATAGCATATATTTTTTATGACATTGAAAGCTTTTATTTATTCTAAAAGTTTGAATGTGAATTGGGGTTTGCTGCTGAGTTTGTTTTTAACATGTACATCTAAGAGTTTACATATAATGCAAATGAAGTTTGTACAGGCCCATTGAAAAGCACAGACTATATATTTGGCAGAACTGGTCCATTGTGTATGTATTTTGTTTGGGGTTCTTCGTTACTGAGGACTAAAGTGAGGACTTTTATTTTTTTGCTAAAGTTAAATGTTTGCCAGATTTATGAGGTTGATGCAACATACTGGGGCCAGGGCCTGAGATATAGGTCAGTGGTGCTGCGCTTGCCTTGCAAGTGCAAGGTCCTGAGTTTGATACCTAGTACCGGAAAAAAACAGAAACAAAAACATACTGTGACCAGTCTCCACATGTATAAAGGATGGCTTGTTAACATTTTCAAACCAGTACAGTTTTTTCTCTTGATAGCACATCTTTTAAATTTAGGTAAAGCATATCTGTAATTGTACTTAAGCATGTCTTCTTTTAACTGAAGACTTTATCTTTTAGATGAAAATTTATAGACTGCACATTTCACATATGTTAAAATATCTAATGCTATAACTTCCAATAAATTTTATGTGAAATGGGATTATATAGGTTGAGGATATGGCTTGAGCAGTTTAGGTGAAGAAAATAGATTGATTTCAGAGTTCAGCTACAACAGAGGACACAAAGGACAATTGCAGAACCTCATAAGTGTGAGGAAGTAGGAGAGAAGGGATTTGCCACTGGGAACAGAGAACCAGTTGAATAGGAGTGGGTCAGAGAGGATGTGATATACAGGCAGGTTTAAGATTTTACTCCAATTTTGAAACTGGGTGGTGAGGCTTTCACCTTTCAGTCTTCTTTAATCCCTGACTGCTTTACTTAATTGCTAGTCTGCGCCACAGTGCTACATCTCTGATGGCCACTCCTCTCATGCAACTCTTCTCTCAGAGTAGAGTACAGCTGCTCTCCTGGCTACAGGCTTTGGTGAGAGGGCTGATAGGAATTATTTAGCTCAAGGGGAGCTTTAAAAGAAGTGTATTAGAAACTGATTGGGTAAGATTATCCTTTGATTTAAAAAATTTTTTTTCATCTTTAAAAAAAAATTTTTATTTTATTGGTACATTTTAGGTATGTAATATAATGACATTCATCATTGTTCATCTTCTTGAATTAGATTTGAGGGGGGTGGTATTGTGAGTTGGGTTGGTAGGTAGTTTGCTCAATATTGGTATGTGATATATTTAAATACGGACATTCTACATTTTCTTGATAATTCCCTATTTTCTTTGATTATAAATAAGAAAAGAATTAAACTAAAACATTGCTTCTTAATTTCAAAGACACTATTAGAATTTTAAGATATTTCTGAATTTTTGGGGGGAACTAAAGAGAAGTTTGAAATTATAATATTAGTTTGTCTAGAAGTAATCATGATAAAGCTATTTTTGTTGGCTACTTCATTAAAAATTTAAGTCACTGAGTGATTTTCATAGTCCATTCTCAAAGATTGTTGAAAGCAGACATTTTTAGTACAGACATATCTGAGATACTAGTGCAAGTCTGCTTGGTAGTGTGTTATCCAATGACCTTTGAATTTCCTGTGTCACTTAAAGAAAAGAGGACCTTATTTTTACTTGAATCACTGTGAATGTCAGTGGGAGATACCTCTGTGGTCTCTGACTTTCAACAGGAGTAAGGTCAGATAAATTCACCAAGCCTTTTAGGAACTTGTCTGTTAAGGGCACTGTGTTATCATGAAACATATAGACTGTTTTGTTAAGGACTTGAATGTTCACACTGAAAACAACTCCATTAATGGAGAAGGCTTTTCTTTTTTTATCTTAGTTGTTTAGTGTTTTGTCCTAGACAAATGATTATTCAAATGTACAATTTTGGGGAACACAAAAGAGAATGGACAGAAATGATTGGCCTGCAGGTAGCTGGGTGAAGAACTAGTTTAAAGAACAAAAGATTTTTCCTTTTCTGGTGGGGGTGGGGGTGGGAGGTGGGTGGGTGTAGTTTCTGTTAACAGAGACATGGATCACCCCCACTGGAGGGGGCGATGGGGCGATCAGACTCAGGACTGGCTCCTTTTCTTTTTCTCCCCCTTTGTACTTTGAAGTGAAGCACATATTGGTGCAGTAAAGAAGCAAACCCAGCCTCACTGTGAAACTTGTCTGGTGTGGGTGAATCACAGATGGAAGATGTTAAGGAAAATTCATATTTTCCTACATGAGAAAATTAAAATAGAAATGAAATTTAAACGAATAGAAACAAAGTAGAAATAGAATGGCTGTACTACCCTTATTTCTCTGTTAAGGAGCTGTGATTCTAAGCTTCCAGCTGATCGCTGCTCACTTAAGGCAGGGACTGCAAGTGAATTAGAGATATAAATTCAGATAAGGCCTTGGATTACCTTTTTTGTTTTTGTACTGCATCTGCTGTATTTTAGACTAGTGAAGAGAGGGATTACAAGCTACTGATTGTGCCTTTTCCTCTCTGTGGCACAGTCGTTTTGAGGAAAGGAGAGTAGAGGTTCTACTGTGGGTCTTTAATGTGGATTTAAAAGTTTTCATTCTGGATTAATAGAACTTCTATTTTATTTGACTAATGAAAAATAATAACTTTGAATATCTTATGAGGTGTTTGATATAGTCACTTAAACTAGTGTCCTTGCTATGAAATGTTAAGAATTGTCACAATAACACCAACACTCAGTCTTTGACAAAATTAACAAAATGTGCTTTGTGGGAAGGACTAATTGTCCTTGTGATTGAGTCTAAGACAAGAGATAGTTTACTAGTGGAAGAGTACTTTTAGGTCAAAGCTTGGATTTTAGTTCTGGCTTTCTTACTTTGGTATATCATTTAACATTACTGATCCAGAGTTGCTGTTATACCAGTTGGCACAATAAAACTTTTTTTTTCTAAACACAAGGTGCTTGTGAAGATCAATGAGCACATACATAAATGGGAAGCATTGGCACTGAGGTTAGTGCTACTTGAAAGTTAAATACAATGTTAGTTGTAGCTTTTTCTTAGACATGTTTATTGGATTGAAGAAACTTCCTTTAATTCTTAATTTGCTGAGAGTTGTTTTTTTCCTTACAAATGTCCACTGACTTTAGTCACGTGTTTTTTTCTGCATCTATTGATGTGGTCTTTTGGGTTTTCTTCTTTTAATAATGGGGAAAACATTTGGCCCTTGCCTTGTAGGAGGGATAGCTGAATAGAGGGAAAAACAAAATAGTAATGGTTATATCAGTTATAATTGTTTTACAAAGATGTGGTGGGAATGTGAAAAGAGGAGTAGTGAAATCATCCTGATAAAATCGAGATGTCTTTCAGAGAAATTCAGCTGAGATGGAGCTTTGGAATTTGTGAGTGGAGAGAAGTGGCATGTCTTGGGTAAAGGGCATGGTGGTTGTAATGGGTTGCATATTGGAGGATAGTGACTACAGAGGGTGCTCCTGTGCAGGGGTGGGTTAGGAAAGGAGCTTTACATGCTATATTAAGGTTTCTTCTTATATGGGGAGTCAAGCAGAGTTTTGAGAGAGATAATTAGATTTTGGTGGTAAAGATATCTCTGCTACAGTGATACAAAATAGATGAAGAGCTATTTAACAACCTTATATTCTTGGGATGAACTTCACTTGATCACAGTGAGTCATATTTTTAAATATATTGTTGGATTCCCTTTGTTATTTCAAGGATGTTTCCATATATGCTCATGTTTTCTGTGAGATTATGATACAAGATGTTATACTGGTAATAAAGTGGTAAATGTTCCTTCCTCTGTTTTCTAGAAGGGTTTGTGTTAAACTGGCGTTTCTTACCTTACTAAGTTGGAGAAAATTAGCCAGTGAAACTATCTGGGACTGTGATTTTCTATGTGAGAATACATTTGATAAGGAGTTCAGTTAATAGAATTAGGGCCATTAGGATTTTTTAGTTTATGTTAGACTAGTTTTGATAAGTTCTGTTTTTCATGTAGGATCTGTAGTGATAAATCTTCTTTCATTTGTGATATTGGTATTAGGTATTTATCAGTTTTACTGCTCTTTTTAAAAACAACTTTTGCCCTTATTACTTCTCCCTATTGTTTATTTTCTTAGGAACTGATTCTTGCTTTTTATGTGCTTTCTTTTGCTTTGGGCTTACTTTGCTCTTTTTCTCTCATTCAGAGGGAGAATTTCAGGACATTCTCATCTTTTCAAATATCCCTTATTTTCGTATACTGGTATTTAAAGGTTTAAAAGACTGCATTAGCTGCTTCCAAAGATTTTGGGATGTTGTATATTTTTATTCTGTTTAAAGTATCTTCTAATTTCATTTATAATTTCTTTGTTCCACTAGATATATTGTTACATTAGTGGAAGTTTTCTAGTTATATTATTGTTAATTACTTTCAAATTTAATTTCATTTTGGTCAAAGAATATGTTAAACTACTAGCCTTTTGCAATTTAGTAAGAATTGTTTTATGGTTTAGCATAGAGTAACATATGCTGGTCTTAGTGTAAAGAATATATATTCTGCAGTTGTTGAGTGGAGTATTCTATAAATGTCGATTTCTTCAAGGTTATTGATAGTGTTGTTGGATCTTCTGTATTGTTATTTTGTAAATCTAGTTTTATCAATTAGAGAAGAATATTAAAATCTCTGGCTATATGGATGTTTTTTGTGACTTTTAATCAAATTAGCTTTACTTTTCCGTGGTAATTGACTTTATAATATGTGAATGCTTTACCATAAAAATAAATTTACCATAAAAATAATTTTTCAATTTTTCAATTTCAGTTTTTCAGTTTAATGTTCATGTTCAAGGTGGATTTGGAAAAAAAATTTTTTATTAATTGAAAACTTGCTCGTTTAGTATATGTAACGTAGTAAGAAAAGGGGAGGCAAGAAATTGGTTATTTAAATTGAGTTAGCCTGTCTCCAGCCTCCACTGCCAACTGCTGATCTCCACGCTGTACCCAGGAGCTTCCAGGAAACGTGCACCTTCATTCTGGTCCTGGGTTCTCCATAGCACCAGGCAACAGACTTGGCAGCTGATAGACCAACCTCATCGAAGAACAGACCAGTGCTCCAGAGGAGAGGCTCACTTCAGTACTGAAGTCATACCCTTCCGCACAAGACTGAGAGACAGCCTTGGGAGATAGGCTTGGCGAGGGTAAGAGCTACATAAGGCTCTTCTGGGATCCCCTGGAAGGCCCAGGCTCAGACCAGGAAGATCACGGGCCTTTATTCTATTGTAGAAGACCACGTTTGATGGAAATAATCATCAGAGGGAGCAGTCCTGAAGAAAAAGACATGTGGTCTAGTGATATGTTTGAGCTCTGGCCCTGCTGGTAACATTTAGCAGAAATCAATGCTTTGAATTATTAAAAGTTAATATAAGAGGGGCCTAATTGTCTTTACTAAAATCAGAGTCCTCTTTGTTTTGGTAAAGGACTTTTCATGAGTGCTTCCTAGGGTTTGTCAGTATCCAGTTGACATTTGATGCCATTGGCCCTGAATTTACTACCATTGACAAAGTGAGGTAGTAGTGGCTGGAAATTGGTTTTCTCTCTATGCCAATACCTAGATTGCCTGGGGGTTCATGATACTGTGGCTCACTCTTGAAGAATGGGGCACTGGGCCAAAGAATTTACAAACTCAAGTAGAAAAAATAAAAACAGAAACATGAAAAGACAAGGTGACAAAATGCCTCCCCAAACCCCCAACTCCCCCAAAATTGGTATAGGGAGGGGGAGGAAATTGTAAGCTACACAGCAGCTAGGTCTGAAAAGGTACCAGTGGAGATAAAACAGTTCTATAAGGTGCTTGGCAAATTTAAAGAAGATTTAGCTTATATAATGACCATAGTGAAACAAATGACCAGCAAATCTGGAGAAGACACTGACAAACAGCTAGTGGAGCTGAAGAAAGAGATGTAAAACATGAAAGCCTAGGATAGAAAAGAATGAGAGACCATAGGAAAGTTTCAAACAGATATCCAGGAGGTTAGAAAGTATGGGTAGCTGAAGTGACCAGTGTGAAGACAAAGTTGTGGTGAATGATCAGTTAGTGAGAGATACCTTAAAAACAAGGGAGCATGAAAAGTGAATCTAACAGCTTCTAGATGACTCAAAGAGGACTAATATAAGAATAATTGGAATTTGTGAAAAATCAGAGGACAGCACAAAAGGCATAAAAAATCTGTTTACACAAGTAACAGCAGAAAATTTTCCAGACATGGAAAAAGAATTTTACAAATAAGTGAACCATATACAATCTTGAATATCCATGATCAGAAAAAAACCACTCAATGCCGTGTAATAATTAAAATACCAGACATACAACACAAGAACAGAATCTTAAAGGCTGCTAGAGAAGAGCATCAGATCACCCATAAAGGAAAAGCTATTAGAATTACAATAGATTTCTCAACACAAACCTTAAAGGCAAAGACAGCCTGGAATGAAGTGTTTCAGACTCTTAAAGAGAACAGCTTCCAACCCTGACTGTTATATCCTGCAAAATTATTTTTCAAAATTGCTAGAGAAGTATACTTCCATGATAAAAATTAAAGAAATTAAGGACCACCAAACCAACATCCCTTAAAATTCTCTAGGATATCTTAGAAGGAGGCCATGAAGCTAACCATGCCAAAAGGTCCAATAAAATGAATATATCTGGTAGGGGTACCAATTAAATAAAAGGGAAATAAAGCAAAGCAGCAACTGAAAGTTAATACAATGACAGGAATAAGTCAGTACTCACCAGTTATAACTATCAGTGTAAGTGTATTCAACTTGCCAATCAAAAGCCACAGATTAGCAGAATGGATCAAGAAACAGTTGAATGGTATGTGCTATATACAAGCAACACATTTAACACAAAAAGAAATTCATAGACTAAAAATCAAAGGATAGAAAACAATATTCCACACAACAGGAACCCAGAAACAAGCAGGAGTAGCTATCTTGTTTTTAGACAAAGTGGATTTCACGCCAAAGGTGGTCAAAAGAGGCAAAAGAAGGACATTACATAATGGGTAACAGAAATATTCGTTGGAAGTGATAAAAATTATAAATGTGTGCCAAACCACGGTGCACCTGCTTTATAAAACAAACTTTAATGCACATAAAAGATCAGATAAACATTGATACGGTTATAGTGGGGGAACTCAATACCCTACTATCACAAATAGATCAACTAAACAAACAAACAAAAAATCAAAGTTGAACCAAACCCTTGAATAAATGGATTTAATAAATAATATACAGGGTTCCATCCAACAACAAAATACACATTCTTTGGTTGCACATGGTGCTTTCTCCAAAATAGACCACAAAGTAGTTAGTAAAGCACACCTAAGTAAATACAAAAGAATTGAAATTTTACCATAGAATGGTAAATCACAATGGTAGATCACAGTACAATGAAACTAGAAATCAATAGCAAAAGAAACCACAGAAACTATGCAAACTATGAAAATTAAGCAAAACACTCTTGAATAATCAGTGGGTCACAGAGGAAATTAAGGAAGAAATAGAACAATTCCTAGAATTACATGATAATACCAATACAGCATACCAGAGCTTAGGGGACACATTGAAAGCACTCCTACGAGGGAAGTTCGTAGTGGTGAATACCCACATCAGAAAAATGGGATGAACCCAAATAAATAACCTAATGATGCATCTCAAGGTCTTAGAAAAACAGGAACAGTCCAAGCCCAGAGCTTGTACAAAGAAGGAAATTAAGAAGATCAGAGTAGAAATTAATGAAATAGAGACTAAAAAAATACAAAGAATTAGTGAAATGAAGAGCTGGTTCTTTGAAAGATAGACAAACTCTTAGTTAATCCCCCCCCGCCCCCAAAAGGGGAAAAAAAGGACACACAACATACTAATAATGCATTTAGAAATGAAACAGGTGAAATTGCGATACTACTGAAATCTGGAAAATTATTAGCAACCAGTTCATAAACATATATGCCAAACAGTTGGCATGGTGGCACATACATGTAATCCCAGCACTCAGGAGTCTGTGGCAGGGGGATGAGTGAGAGTTCAAGACCAAACAGTTGGAGAACTCAGAACAAATGGAGAGATTCCTAAATACATATCAATTGTCAAAACTGAAGAAGACTTAAAAATCTCAAACAATCCAGTAGCAGGCAATGAAATTGAAGCAGTAATAGACTACCAACTAAGAAAGTGTAGGATCTGATGGGTTCATAGCAAAGTTCTACAAGAACCTCAGGAAAGACCAAACACCAGTACACCTCCCATTGTTTAAATTGAGAGGGAAGGAGTACTTTCAGAATCATTCTTGGAAGCTAACAGTACATGGAATCTAAAACCAGACAAGGATCCAACCGAAAAAGGAGACTAGGCCGATTTCTCTAACATGGATACAGAAATCCCTAAGGAGATACTGGCAAACAGAATGCAACAAATCATCGCAAAGGTCATACTTCATGACCAAGTAGGCCCCAGGCCAGAGATGCAAGAATGGTTCAACACATGCAAATCAATAAATTTAATTCATCACGTAAAAGAAGCAAGGACAAGAACCACATGATTATTTCACTGAATGTAGAAAAAGCCTTTAAAAGAATCCCACATGCATTCATGATAAAAACTGTGAAGAAAATAGGTATAGAAGGTCATTATCTCAATCTGATAAAAGCCAGTTATGGCCAGCCTACTGCCAGTGTCACATTAAATGGTGAAAAGCTGAATGGCTTTCCTTTAAAATCAGGAACAAGAGTCAAGGATGTCCATTATTACCACTCCTGTTTAATATAGTCCTCGAAACATTAGCTAGAGAAATCAAACAAGAGAAAGAAATGAAATGGATACATATAGGAAAAGATGAAGTCTATATACCATTATTTGCAGATGACATGATCTTTTACTTATGAGGCCTAAAAAACTCCACCAAGATTTCTAGAATTGACATTCAAATTCAGCAGTGTAGCAGGATACAAAATAAATGCATAAAAATCAATAGCATCCCTATATACTAATAATGAACTCACTGAAAAAGCAATTATGAAAACAGTACCATTCATAGTAGCATCAAATTAATTTCTTAGGTATTAACCTAACTAAGGTAGTGAAAGACCTCTGTAATGAAAATTGCATCATACTGAAAAAGAAAATTGAGAGAGGACATCAAAAAATGACAAAATATCTCCTGTTCCTGGATAGGCAGATGCAACAAAATCAAAATGGCTATACTTCCAAAAGTGATATACAGGTTTAATGTAATCTCAATCAAAGTACCAATGTCATTTCTCACAAACTTGGAGAAAACAATCCTAAAATCTGTACAGAATTAGAAGAGATCCAGAACCTTCCCGGTTGCCAAACCACCACCCCCAGTGCCAAGGAGCAGAGTTGCTCCTATCGCTGAGGAGGTGAGCCACACAGCACACATCCCGCCCCACCCATTGAAATGAGAAGACATGTAAAAAAGTCTCAAAATCAGACTTCCACATCACCTACAGCAACCCCAACGGGAAACGAGATGGAACACTCTGATACTCAACCACCTGGACTCCCTGATCTAGCAACGAAAGAGGATCTGGAAGAAATGAAATCAGAAATAATTTCTCAGATAACAGCAGAGATTGTGCCCATAGTGCAAGATATGATTAATCAATCAAGAGAGGACACAGATGAAAAAATAGAGGAGCTTGAAGAACATGATGGAATCCCAACATAGGAAACAAATGAAATCCATAAAACAGATGCAAACAGATTTCCAGGAGATTAAAAGCTCTATTGAAAGTCTGTGCAGCAGAATGAGCCAGTGTGAGGACAGAATTTCAGATATAGAAGATAAGATTGTAATTAGTGACCAGGAAAAAAAAATTTCTTTAAAATAGTAAAGGATGATGAGAAATCAATCCAGCAGCTGCTAGACAATGCAAAGAATAACATAAGACTGATTGGGCTCAATGAAGAAACAGGAGAGAGTGCAGATGACATAAAAAAACTATTCACAGAAATGATGGCAGAAAACTTCCCAAGCAGGGGAAAAGAACTTGGTATACAGATAAGTGAGGCATATAGGACTCCAACTAGCCTTGATCAAAAAAATCTACACATAGGCATATAATAGTTAAGATTCCAGAAACTCAACAGAAGAACGAAGTTCTACAAGCAGTTAGAGAAAAGAAACAAATCACATACAAAGGAAAGCCCATCAGAATCATAGCAGACTCCTCAACACAAACCCTCAAGGCAAGAAGAGCTTGTAGTGATGTGTTCCAAGCCCTAAAGGAAAACAGCCTCCAACCCAGATTGATGTACCCTGCAAAACTGTCTTTCAAAATTCATGGCAAAATGAGATATTTTTATGACAAAGAGCACCTTAGGAACTTCGTGAATACCAAACCAGCCCTCCAAAAATTTTTAGACATCCTAGGAAAAGACAACAAAGATCACAACCCCAGGAAGCCCAGCAGAATGAATCCATCAGGCATGACAAGAAATTAAATGCAAAGGGGGAGAATCTAACAAAAAGAAAAAGTCATGACAATGATAAGTCAATACGTATCAGTTATAACCATCAGTGTTAATGGCTTCAACTCACGAATCAAAAGAAATAGATTGGCAGAATGGGTCAAGAAGCAAGATCCAACAATAGGCTGCACACAAGAAACAATTCAAAAAGAAACTCATAGTCTGAAAGTTAAAGGGTGAAAAACACTACTCCATGTGATGGAAACCCATAAAAAGCAGGAGTAGCTATCCTCTTTGCAGATCAAGTGTATTTCAAACCAACACTGATTAAGAGAGACAAAGAAGGACTCTACATCCTTGTAAAGGGAACAATCCAAGAGGAAGAGATGACAATCATAGATATATATGCACCAAACACTAGTGCACCCAACTGTATAAAACAAATACTAATGGACATGAAAAACCGTATGAGCACTAATACAATAGTAGTGGGAGACCTCAGTACCCTACTGTCACAAATAGATCAACTAGACGAAAAACAAGCAACGAAATACTAGAACTCAATCAAACTCTTAAACAGACTTGACAGATGTTCACAGAGTGTTCCACCCGCAAAATCAGAATACACTTTCTTTTCAGCTGCACATGGGTCTTTCTCCAAAATCGACCACATACTCGCTTATAGAACATATTTAAGAAAGTGCAAAGGAATTGAAGTTATCCCCTGTATATTTTCAGACCATAGTGTGATGAAATTGGAGATCAATAGCAAAAGAAACCACAAAAATTACATAAACACATGGAAATTGAACAACGCACTTCTGAATAAACAATGGGTCACAGAGGAAATTAAGAAATCACACAGTTCCTTCAATTAAATGACAATGACAATACAACGTATCAGAATCTATGGGACACAATGAAAGCAGTCATACAAGGAAAATTCATAGCAGTGAATACACATATTAGGAAAACAGCGAGCCCAATTGAACCACCTGATGCTGAACCTCAAGCTTCTAGAAGAAGAAGAGCAGGACAAACCCAAAGCTCATACAAGGGAGGAAATTATAAAGAT
>NW_004624754.1:20253353-20271372 GCF_000247695.1 Heterocephalus glaber | reverse complement strand
ACTAGCACAAACAATCAACAAGTGGGATCTCTTCTTACTAAAAAGCTTCTGCACAGTGAGAGAAACCACCAACAGTGTGAAGAGACAATTCACAATGTGGGAAAAAATTTTCACTTGCTGTTCCTCAGACAAAGGTCTACTATCTAGAATTTATAAAGAACTTAAAAAAAATCATACTTCCCAAATTTAAAGACCCAGTCCAAAAATGGCCATCTGAAATGAACAGACATTTCTCAGACAAAGAAGTAGAAATAGCAAATAAACATGACTGCTATCATGAAATCCACCAATAACAAATGCTGGCAGGGCTGTGGGGAAAGAGGAACCCTGGTCCACTGCTGGTGGGAGTGTAGACTGGTACAACCACTGTGGAAATCAGTATGGAGATACCTCAGAGAACTAGGACTGGAAGTCTCATTTGACCCAGCTATTCCCCTGCTGGGTATCTTCCCCAGAGAATTAAAAGAGTCATACCACAGTGATATATGTGCGCACATGTTCATAGCAGCACAGTTTGTAATAGCTAAAACTTGGAAACAGCCCATTTTCCTATCAGCTGGAGGCTGGATAAAGAAAATGTGTTAAAAAAAAAAATAAAATGGAGTACTGCTCAGCCATAAAAAATGAAAAATTAGAGACATTTATAGCTAAATGGATGCACATTGAGGGAATACTCTTAAGTGAAATAAATAGGACAAACGTGTGTAAATACTGAAAAGTTTCTCTAGTGTGAGAAACTGAAAGTGTAAATAAGTACTAAAAGGTATAATAGATAATGTGAAATAGGAAGAAAAGGAGCAAAGGGGAAGGAGAAGTTGGAGGGTTGGGGAAAGGAAAGAAGGGAATGGAATTGATATGAGAAAATGAAAAATGGAAACAAAGTCTTTGTACGTAGGGAGGGATGGTGGGGTTGAAGGGATGGCAGGGGAAGGGGGAAAAAATAAGAACTAAGAGATTATGTAAAGGTGCAAATTTCCAGTGATGAATTTCATTATATTGTATACCTAAAATGTACCAATAAAGTTGATTAAAAAAAAAAAAAAAAAGAGAGACTCAGAACAGCAAAACCTGTCTTGGGTAACAAAACCAAAGCAGGTGATGTGAAAATCCCAGACTTGACGTTACATTATAAAGCTACAATGATTAAAACAGCATAGTCCTGGCACAAAATAGAAGCAGCTGAAACAACCCCAGGCATATATATAGCTATTTGGTCTTTGGCAAAGAAGTATAAAACACATTGAAATCTAGCCTCTTTAATAAATGGTGCTGGAAAAATTGGACATTCATTCTCAGATGGTTGAGTGTGTTCTGTCTCTCCATACACTAGATCAAAATCAGAATGGATCAAAGATCTAGTGTTAGGGGCTGGGGATTCAGCCCAGGGGTTCCAGTGCCTCCCTCACAAGTGCAAAGTCCAATCCCCAGTACTCCCTCCAAAGATCTAGTGTGAAAGCAGAAACACTTAATCTGCTGGAAGATAAAATAGGTATGACTCTTGAAGACATACTCTCCCATCCCCATGTCACATGAGGTTTGATGGGTTGATGATTTCAGCACTTTGATTTCAGACCCGGAGCAATTATCTTTGGTCCAAGTTGAAGTCTGGCACGTCAGAGCAAGATCTCTCATGTCTGATCCGTACTATGTGTAAACTTACTGTTCCTTATCCAGACTTCGATGAGTTGTGTAAATGTTAGTTTTCATGTTCTTTACTTTGAAGGAGGTAGTTGGATGGCAGAGAAAGAACATGTTGGGACTATTTTGCTCTGAATTGTCTTTGTGCTACTGGCATAGATCTTCCTCCTTACCTTCTCCTCTTTCTTCTCCCTCCCCATCCTCTCCTCCTCACCATCTTCTCCTCTCTTTTTGGTCCAGTAGAAATAGTTTTCTGTTCAACCCTCAATTTGCATTCCAAATGCAGAACTGATTTTTTTGGGGGGGGGGAGATAAATGGGTGGATTGATTTTAGAAAGTGGGAGAGATGGAATTGAACCATCTTTGTTATCCTTGTTACCCTCATGAAATTGCATAGTATGGGAAATTAGCTCTTACCCTGATGAAATGGAATTTTTTTTCTGTATATAAATTTCTGACTAATTCATAGAAAATTCTGAGAAATGCATAGGTATGTGCATGTCCAGAACCTAAGTGAATTAACTGTATGATCAAAAGTACTTAACTGTGTCTGAAATTTTGCTTTGCCTGTACTTAGTAAATATTTAAAAAGAATATTCAGATGTGATGAATTGATAGGGAACAGTTTTAGATAACTTAATAGATTGAATATTAAGGTAGTTGTAGAAGCAAAATAAGTAATGTGTTCTTTTAAGATTTGCTTTTCCTGTAACTCCTTGTTTAAGGTGAGGATTATCTGATTCTGACCAGTAACTTCATTAACCTAACAAATTTACCATGCCAGGGAATTTACAATGTATATGGCCTATCTTTTGTTTGTGACTTGTAAATAGAAACTGGAATTGTATTTACATGTCAAAGGCCACTAGGGATGAGATAATAGCTAAAAAGGATATAAAAAGGGAAATGCAGAACAAAGGGGGGGAGGATATTGACCAGACTGGTTTCTGGGGTTCCCGTCCGCTTGCAAGAAGAAATTTTATTATTTTATCCTAATTCTGTGTCTCTGTGTATTTCTTTCCGAGATTTCTGCAACAGAATGAGCATACTTTTTCTTAACATGGATGATAGTGAGTTGATTATTGGTAAAAGATTATCTTGTCTGTTATAGATCCTTCAGAATGTGAGCTTGGGTCTGAAAATAATAACACTTGGAACCAGATATATTTGATATTTAATTATTTTGAACTAAATACCGTGTTAATTGTCAGGATAGTCTGAGGGCGCTGGCGTGAAACTTTTGTGGGGGCTGTGTAATAGGCTGAACATGGGGACAGACCATTAGTGCTGTTAGCACCTGTATTCCTAGAATTAAAAGCAGAATCTTTATGATGTTCTATATGTTCGGTTAAAGAAAAGAATCCAGTAGCTTTTGGAGGTTGAGAGATACGGGTTATTTTTGTTCAGGTAAAAGTTAAGTCAGTAAAGGATTTACTAAAATGAAATGTTTTTCTTTTCCATTATCTTGGTATTAAAAGAAAGGTGAATGGACAAAAAGCCATTAAAGGATTTAACTTTAAAAATGGAGCTACAAAAAACACACTGGCTGTCCATTTTACTTTAAGCTTCATATTTCAAAACTATATTCACAGTTTTAGAAGTAAACTTTCCAGTAACTGCATGGTAGTAACCAATGCTTTTCTCCTCTGCTTTATCCTGTTGTGTCGTTGGCAGCAATGTGCAGCAGTTCTTTTTGATCTAAAAATTACTTTGTTTGGAACTGAAAACAAAAATGTTCTAATCTCCTAGTAATGTTCTAATCTCAAGCAGTGGCATAACTTGCTGTGGGAGTTTAGTGAGAATCCCTCACTGAAATGCTCCAGGCTTGTTTAGACTGGACCTTTTAGAATCTGAAGTTTGAGCTGGGATATATCCCCCAGAGAGAGGACATTTCCTCTGAATTAAAAATATTTCTAAGGCATTAAAAAGTCTGTATTATATGTTTGGAGAGAACATTGTCTAAAATCATTTATTCAGAACTTAGTTTCAGGTAAGTTTTGTGCAAATCTTTTATCAGTGATACATTTAATAGTGGAAAATCCTTTTTTACAAACTATGTAGTTCTAGATCACACTTGGCCATCATATATGTTCTGAAAAGTTCATTGTTAGATTCCCTACTGTTTTATACTAATCCTTTATAAAAGATAGTCTGCAAGGGAAGGCTGAGATGATGATGGCCTTCAAAGAACTAGGCAGTAGCTGACCAGACTCTTTGGCATTATGCACAGATGTAGATTTGATTGCTTGTTCTTTCTGCTTAGGCCAGCGAGAAACAGGATTGCTGCTGGAAAGAGGCTGTTAGTTTTGGGGAAGGCTAAATCTTTAATCTTTTCACAGGTTCCCCTTTCACTAACTAGAAAATAAAACAGCTGGGCCGCAGGGGCTTAACTGTTTTCAGATTTCCTTAGCCACAAAGTACCTGTCATAGTGGTCCCCCCCCCCCCCCGCCTTTTCTTGCTGTACTGGGGATTGAACCCAGCACCTTCACTAAGAACTACATCCTCATCCCTTAAAATTTTTTTGTTTTAAATTTTGAAATAGTCTAACTTAGATGCCTAGCCTGAGCTTGAATTTGGAATCCTCGTGCCTCAGCCCCCAGAGTGCTGGCATTACAGGTGTGTGTTACTATCTCTAGCTCAATATACACTTTTGAATATACTAACAGCACTAAAGAAATAATTTTTAGTCTTTGACTCCTTCATAGATTTTTATTTCTGGATTCATGGGGTCAAGAAAGTTTCATTTTTGAGAGAACGAGGAATTCAGGGATTGATTTGACACAAGCAGAGTTGAAAACAGTATTTAGGATTTGAACAACAGTAGGTTTAAAAAAATCATTCCTCTGGATATTAGTATGTGATAAATAAGTAGTATGAACTTTAAAAGTCTCTTGTTCTACCACATGAAGACTATAGGGCTTAAAACAGTGGTCTGTGTCAAGACAGTTTTGTTCCTTTCACATCCTGATATCCAGTTTAATTTCACTGGTGTTAAAACAGAATGTGCCCAGTGTTGAATTCTTGTTGTTTTCTAAAGCATGGTTAGTTGCCACAATAGCTGTGACATTGGGGTGCTTTTCAGTAACAGCTCAGTTGTGCGGTCAGGTTGCTGGATGTGTAGGCAATACTAGAGAGGGTAGAATTTTACCACAGGGCTTGGTTAACAAAAGTATTACTCTTTGTATATTGCTTAAGCAGTCTAACCTCGCTAAAATAGAAATGATCAATGATGACTTTGGATTAACTGTGCTGATTGCACTGATTCTTTTACCAGTATGGGGGCAGGCCAGATTAAGCCCTCAACCCTAGGCCCTTCAGATTCTGCTTATGTGGGGGCAGTGGTCAAACTAGAAACATTATGTAGTCTGCCTCTTTTCTTCCTTCTCCCTTTACCCAAAGGCAGAATGCTTTGTTAAGGGTTCCCAGGCCTTCAAGATTGTTCTAATGCTTGAATAGAAGATTGAAAGACGTGTTTTTCTGGTTTAGTTCTGAGGGTCGGTTCCTGCCACTGCAGTCTGCTTCTCTGGAGAAGGAAAGCAGAGATGAATGTAACTCAGAGATACTAACCTCACTGGTCTATACACCCCTCCTCCCCGTTTGTTTGGCTTGGAGAGTTTGTGTCTTTATCCTCCATTGTGATTTCAGAGATGAGGGATAGGACTAGATTAGCCCAGTTCCTGGTCTGCAGTACATATAAGGATGAACAGGACATAGTTGACCAATTCTCTTGGAATTTCTTATCAGAAATTCTTTGTCTCTTTTTAAATTTATTCAACGTAGGACTTTGGAATTTGTGCTTTTGTCGCAAACATTTACTTCTGCTTAGGATATTTCAGAGGTTGTTTAATGTTTCACTAGCCCTAACCAGAATACGGTTATATTTTAAATATCTTACAGTTCTGGTTAACGAATCAGTGACATGGGTCATAATTCAGTCAGTGTGCAAAAACACATGTGGAGGTAAGTGGATTCTAGAATAATTTTATCTCATTGTACCAACAGTATTGTCACTGTGTAGAGAATTAACGTTGAATTTTTCTGTTCTTCCTTCTCCCTGTCTCTGTGTCTCTTGCTGTTGACAGTATAGAAAGTATCCATATTACAAATGAATTTTGTTTCCAAGTACTTTTCAATAGCTAAGCCTTTAGAAATCCATCCTGTATGAAAATGATTTATTTCTTTCATTCTCTATTCCCCCTTCTCCTAGCCACCCAAAAGTAGTTTATAATATTTAGGAGATTTGTCAGGCCTGGCAACTTACTGAGTTAGAGTTTCTAAAGGTTATGGTCATCCTTTGTGGAAAAAATCTTGGATGACCAGTATCCTTTAGAGCCCTTGAGGACAGAAAGAGGTGTAGACTTCTGGTTAATGTATAGCTCTTGTAATAGAGAGTGACTTTATACTTTATCACATATAATTGGGGGATTGTTTGGAACAGTTGTGTTATTTGTTTGAGACTTCCCAGGGTTTTGAAGTGATTGAAAATGAAGTATGTTTTGATTCACAAAAGTATTAGAGTAGTTGAGGGTTATATATTCTTTGAGGTATTGTTAGGATATAGCTCCATTATGGCTTCAGGCTCTAGACCACTCTGAAGGTGAACTTTTTAGAGACGAGTGCCCAAACTGTAACCCCAAACCCACTTATTTATCACAAAGTGCCAGCACTGCAATTAAACCTGAGTTACTGAGGTTTTAGTTTAAAAAAACTCATACATTAATATTTTTTTGTCTTAAAAGAAAAACAATAACGTGTGCCATAGGTTTGCCACTACTGCATGGGTTTGCCCCACTGCTCTAGATAAGATGTCTGTGAGATTTCTTGGTTGTGCCATTGATGTCTACTATAAATATTAAGTGGGAGGGAAAAATTACCAGCAAGTAAATTAGATTGTAGAGTCATTCCAGGTGTGTAGTGATGTCACTCAGAACACTTAAAAAAAAAAACCAGATGTAAATAAAGAAAAAAATTATCAGGGGATTCATCAAGTTAATGTTGGGTGGAGAACATTTATCATACTTCAGTTGTTCCAGCTCTTTCCACATTATAGTACTTCCGCAATCCATGTGTGAAGTTCTGGGAAGGAACTGACTTCCATCTTTACCTCTGTCTTCAAATTTCATTTTGACATTTGAGTAAGTCTAACAAGCCTCTTGTTTAGATATTCACATGATTACTTTTGAGAACTCTTGCTCTTGAGCCTCTTTTTTTCTTTTTTGTTTTTTGAATACCAGGATTGAACTCGGGACCTTGCCCTTGGAAGGCAGGTGCTGGGCCACTGAGCTGGCCCTTGAGCCTCTTTAATTACTCCATTGCTCTCATTGCTCAAAATGTCTTGGGCCTCAAGTCTGTATTCAGGGGCCAAAAAACATTTTTTTCTGTTGGCCAGTTAGCCTGAAGTTTGATATATCTTTGGATGGCAGAAATGACAATGTTTTTCAGAGACAAGATGAGGGAAACAAAGCATGGGCAATTATCAAGTTGAAAAATGCTTAAGTCTCTACTGAGGTAACTCAGTAGAACAATGAAAAGAGCCTGTCATGTGTCCAAGGACTGTGCAACAACAAGACTTGCGTGACCTTAGTTTCCTCATATCTACAACCAAAAGCCTATCTCTTCATAGGATTGCTGTGAGAAATAAGTAGTTAGTAGTTGGCTTATTTTTGAGTGATAGCCTCTTTCCAGAATAACTTTCTTGAGGTTATTTTTTTCAAACCCAGCAGTTAGTTGTGCATAGTTTATTTTAAAAAATAAAAGGAAGAAAAAAATACTCAGTGTAATTTTGAGCAAAGCATCTGAATAAATACTTTATAAACCAAAAAACATGCTGATATTCAGCCTTGACTACTACAACCAAAACTAGATGACAAGGAAAACCAGTGCTAGGTTTAAATTGAGGAGTAATGTAATCTCAGACAAGTACTTAAGCATTCCTAGGCCTTAGTTCTCTGTCTGTACAATTAGAAGGTTAGACTTGATTTATTAGATAGTTGGTTTGAATGGTTGAATCCTGAAACAATATTAGTTGTCTGGACAGGAGATCTTCCATAGTCATGTATTCGGCATTGATTGTTTCGCCACAGTTGCTCAGTAAAGCTGTTACCTTGTAAAATTTGAGAAAGTTGCAAAGTATGCATATATATTAGTGTCTGTGCATATGCTTCAAATGAGAAGTCCATGTAGCAGATGTTATAATCCAGAGCTATTGGTTATCTGTCATATTCTTGGTTTTTTTGTATATCCTTTTATTGGTACATTTTAGGTGTACAATATAATTACATTCATCGTTGGAGATATGCATCTTTGCATACTCTCTTGGTTCTTATTTTTTTCCCCTTCCCCTGCCCTCTCTTCAACCCTTCCATCCCTCCCTATTTACAAAGACTTTGTTTCCATTTTCATATTCTTGTTCTTTAACTTGATAATTCAATTAGTGAAAAATTTAAAGCAAATAGAATATTTTCATAAAGTAAGAAGTGTGGCGATATGGTTAAAAAAAGGCTCTTTGGCTTTTTTTATTTTTTATTTTTTTGGTACCAGGGATCAGACTTGGGACCTTGCACTTGCAAGGCAGGCGGTGGAACCACTGATGTAAATCCCCGGCCCTCTTTGGCTTTTCTTTTAAATGTCATCCTAAGTATAAATTTTGATTTTGGATTTGAAAGCAACGAAGTTGCAGAATAATGGAAGTAATTCTCTTGTGAGAGTACATCAGAGCTACTTCTCAGTTTAAAAGAAATGTGGTTATTGTTCTTGGCATGTATAAGAATTTGTATTAAATATGTAATCATCATGACTTTCTTTTTAAAAATCAAAATCATTAGTGCTTTATACCAACTAAAGTATTTGCTCTACATCAGGATTATTAAAAGAAATATATTTTAAATCAGTTAACCTTTATATATAATATGTAAGTCATAATCAAGTTCAAATTTGTGATAGGAATGCTCTTGTGATAAAAAGAAAAAAATTCCTTGCCTTAAGTTATATTCCCTGATGGAAAGAATCTTGTCAGGGCCAAGTCCAATACAAATATAAAATTATATTTAGTTTTCCTTCCATTTATATTGGGCAGTTCTCTTTGATACTAGATGCAGCTCCCATAAATATGCCTTACATGGATCTTAGCTGAAAAATATGTTTGCCTTATTGAGTTTGGTTGTTTTTGCCTGTGAGTGACTTAATAACCAACTAAAATAAGGCAAATATATATATATATTTTTTGGTACTGGGGATCGAACTCAGGACCTTGTGCTTGCGAGGCAGGCGCGGTGCCACTGAGCTAAATCCCCGGCCCCGCAAATATATTTTTTAACATATGTTTGATCAATGAGTATAATCTAACTAGACTGACAATTTTTTTATTTTTTGGTACTGGGGTCAAACTCTGGACCTTGTGCTTGCAAGGCAGGTGGTGGAGCTGCTGAGCTAAATCCCTGGCTAGACCGACAATGTTTATTGAACACCTCTTATATTATGGGGGCAAGTTCTTTTTATTATTGATTACAAAAGGAGGAGAATTTAATGTACAGGCTTTAAAAAATTAGTGTATGGACTTTTGGAAAGCAGATGACCTTGCCAAATATATATTTATATATTAATACTTTTGAAGTGTAGTTGTCCTTTTCATTGTATTGATATTTCTACTTGTGTGTTCCAATCTGTCATTCTTGACTACAGTAAGAAAGCATCTGTAGATTCTTCTTTCTGTATTCCTTGCTAGTTTACCAAATAGAAAAGTTTAAGATAGAATTGTAAGTTAAGGTCTCTACTTAATTATGTTACATCGTCCTGGTAAGTACCAAAGTCCACATTCTAAATTTTATATATGTTTCAGTTTCTCTATATTAGAATATGGTTGAAATTTTTGCAGATTGTGATTAGAAAATAATTTTTAATAGATGGATAAAAAGTTTCTTATTGTACATTAAACTTTGTTAAAGACAGGCTTGCAACTTTGAACTGGACATAATTTAGTCTCCGATGCTGTAATAGATCAGCTCTACTGAGCTCTGAACTAGTTTAATGAAGTCAGATAATACTGTATTCTAAAGAGAATTAACATCTGAAATGTAATTGCATAATTATGGCATAATCTGTAGGAATGCATAATGGTTTAGACATCTGTACTTTTTCTTTTAGAGCTTAATTTTCCCATGTCATTTAGAATGTATATGCAATGAATTTTTTTGTTAGACTTCTTTTTCCATTTTTCCACAGTGCTGTGTGATCCTTGGAAATTTATGATTAGATAGGATATAAATGGTACTTTATAGGTCAAGTGTTCTTTTTTGTTGGATTTTAAGTATTGTATGTTTTATAACTTGCAGAAAGATTACCTTTAAAAGGTGAAGATGTAAGAGACTTGTATAGACTGCATTCTCTTGGATGTTGCTCAGTCTTTGGTTGTTTCTGGCTGTGAGTGACTTAATAACCAACTAAAAGTTGCCTAAATAGATGCATTTCTACCAAGTGTGAAAGACTGCTTTTAAAAAAAACTTTCAAGCTGGATGTTAGATGCCTCTAATCCCAGCACTTGGGAAGCCGAGGCAGGAGGATTGCTGTGAGTTCGAGGCCAGCCTGAACTATAGCAAGATCTCGAATCAAAACAAAGAAACAAAACAGCAACCACAACAGAATTCATTGCAGACTTATAATTTCTAAAATACAATACAAATACTGTGACAGTATAAAATTACTATAGAGTTTCTGAGTGCTTGGTAAGTGCTTGCTCTTCATTTCTGTACTTATAGAATGGTAACAGATACTTTGCAGACTAGCAGGATTTTATGGAATACCGTTTTCGAGTAGCATGGGTTTAAACCACACAGACATTTAGTATTTCACTTAACAAGAAGGCTGGATTTGGTGGTTTCAGCAGTTCTGCAGGGTTTTTTTTTGGTACCGGGGATCAAACTCAGGACCTTGCACTTTTGAGGCAGGTGCGGTGCCACTGATCTACATCTCCGGCCCAGCAGTTCTGCAGTTTGCTTGTACTTCCCATTATGTTTATAGTTCCAAATATTTTTTCCATCAAATGAGGGGATCTGAAGCAAAAAAGAAGGAGGGGAAAAGGGATCTTTTCTTCTTCCCTGTTTTCTGTATTATTAGAGAAGAAAGCTTTCCCCAGTTGCCATTTCCCACTCTCAGAAAAATCTCATCTCAAATTCCACAACTAGGTCACATAGCTACATTTATAAGAATTCATAACAAAGAAGAGCAATGGGATTTCCACTGGCTTAGACCAGTTTTTTTTTTTGTTTGGTTGGGTTTTTTTTTGGTTTTCTTTTTTTCGGTGTCAGGAATTGAGCTCAGGACCTTGTGCTTGCCGGGCAGGCGTGGTGCCACTGAGCTAAATCTCCAGCCCTGACCAGTTTTGATTCTCTGGGCTGGCTCCCAGAAGAGAATAAAGGAAGAATGGGTATATTATCAACAGTGTCTGCTACACTAAGAGGTCAGTCCAAGTGTCTCATATGTTGAATTTTATAACGTGTTGTAGTTAAGAAAGGCATAAGAAAGTGAGAAGAAAATAGTAAATGTATTTGTCTTTGAGGCTCAGTGTTCTAGATGTATTGGACTGGCATATGTATTGGACAGGCATTATATGTATCTGTTTGCTTTTGATGTGCTGGGATTTGAACCCTGGAGCCTCATACATGCTAGGTAAGTTCCTCTTACCAGCCCAAATGTGAATATGTGAATATGGAACTTGCCATTGCCCAGGCCCTGTGTAGTACTTGCCTACTTGCTAGAGTGTATCTGATTTGAACCATGATTTAGTAACTACCTAGGCTTTAATTAGCTTGAAAAAATAGAAAATTATTGTTTGTCGATACAACTTGTATTGTGTAATATGTTTTTACTACTTTCAAATGTATATATCATTTTTAGAACCCACACAGCATATATTTTAAGAAGTGATTTATTTTTATTTTATTTTTTCCTCCTGATTACTTTTGCATCTGTGTTGGAAAAGTGAAGTGATTTGGCATGCTAAGGCATATTCCATCCATCATCTTCACGATAATTCATTTGAACAACTAGGCCTTGTGTTACATTACTGCTTGCATTTAGCACTCAGTTCTTTTAGGAAGAAAGCAAGAATGTTAAAAAAAAAGTATGGATAGCTGCTCATAATAACAAGAATTATTTTAATTCTTTCTGTATTCATAATCCTGGCTGAAACATATACAGGCATTGTATCTATCTGTTTTCTTTTGTTTTGTTGGGATTTGAACCTTGGAGCCTCATACATGCCTAAGTAAGTTACTCTTATCAGTGAGTACATTTTTATTTTTTGGTACCGGGGATCGAACTCGGGTCCTCGTGCTTGTGAGGCAGGCAGTGGAACCACTGAGCTAAATCCCCGGCCTGTGAGTACATTTTTATTTAGCCTAGTGTTGTGATTTTAATTTGTGTTCTCTGATGTCTGATGACATCAAGCTGTTTTCCATTTGCCATATTAACCACATGGATGTCCAGAATTTTGAAGTGCTAGTTCAAGTCTTTTGTCTACTTTAGATAGAGATATCTGTCTTAAACTGATTTATAGGAATTCTTTATATATTTTACCATACCCATCCACCCACTCACCGCATATATATATATCCATTGCAGCTATCTTCTCACCAAATGTACTTTACTTTTTTATTCCCTTAGTCTTGTCTTTTCTCTACAGGACTAGGGATCGAACTCAGGGCTCTGTACATGCTAGACAGGTGCTGTACCACTGAGCTATGCCTTTCTTCCCTAGTTGTTAGTGTTTGTTAAACAGAACTTCTTAATTTTAAAGAAATAGAGTTTGTCAATGTTTTATGTCATCAGTGTTCTTTGTGTTCAGGCAAGTTTTACCTTTTCTAAAATTACAGAGATGTGCTGTGTTTCATTCTTTTAGCATTACTGGTTTCAGTTTTATAGTTGGATCTACTGTACACATTTATATGTGATGTTAGGTAATGGTGAAAGTTCATTTTTTTCCTACAGATATCAAGTTGATCTAGTAGTATTTATTGAAGAGATAGTTTCTCCCCAGTGATTTGATATGGTGGTGTTTATCTTTAATCAAGTGACTGAATATGTGTGGGTCTGTTTCTAGGCTTTTTATTGTGTTCCATTGGTTGGTTCGCCTGTTTCTGCATCAGTGACACTCTGTCTTTATAGCTGTAACTTTCAGGTCAGTCTTGATATTTGATAATTTTAGATCCTATAGCTTTATTATTTGTCTTAGTTATTCTGCATCCTTTGCATTTCTACATAATTTTAGAGTCAGCTTGTCAATTTCAATTAAAAAGAAATGCTGGAGTTTTGATTGAAATTCTCTTGACTATAGAATAATTTTGGGAGAATTGTCATGTCATAATATTGAGCCTTCCAACCATAAGCATGGAGTATATATTTCTATTTATGTCAGTCTTCTTTAATTTCTCTCAGCAATGTCTTGTAATTTTCAGTGTAGAAGCCCTGTATACTTTTAGATTTATTTCCTGGTAGTACTTATTGTCTTTTGGTGCTATGGTAAATAGAGTATGGTTTAAATTTCTTTTAAAAAAAGTTTGTTGCTTTGAATGTATAAATAAAATTAATTTTGTCTATCTTATGGTCAGTGACCTTGCTAAATTCATTTGCAAATTGTAATAGTTTATAGATTCTTTTGCATGGTTTATGTGTCTAGTCATACTATAAATATGACAAGTTTAAGTATGTATACATAATGACGTTTATTTCTTCATTTCTACTCTTTACAATTTTTTATTTGGCTTTTCTTGCTTACTTTCTTCTTTTTTTTTTGTACCAGGGATCGAACTTGAGCTTTTGAGGCAGGCGCGGTGCCACTGAGCTAAATCCCTAGCCCTTTTCTTGCTTACTCTTCGTTAGCTAGGATCTTTAGTATAATATTGAGTAGGTATAGTGATAATAAATCTGTTTGTCTTTTTCTTAGCATCAGGGGAAAACAACACAAGATTTCACCATTAAATATGATGTTAGCTTGGTATTGTCAGTCTTTTTATTTAGTTATTCTAATAAAGTTAGAGTGACATCTTACTGTGTTGACGCTTATGTTGTTATGATTTTTCTAAGGTGGCATGAATTAATGATCAAAAACTGTTGTTCATCTGGCCAATTTAGATGTACATTTGAATTTAAATTATATACATAAGTTAGTACTTGAAATAAGCACCATTTAAATGAGATTGACCAACTTTGAGCCTTTATGTCTTAATAGTCAAAATTTCCATTATCTTTGGATATTTCAAGTAAAATATTTTGCAGTTCTGTGACTTACATATTTTAAAAAGTACATGGACATGGTGCAATATCAGCAGTTCAGAAAGATTTCCAGTGGAAAAAAGTAAATATTTTTACCACAGCTCACCATTCCTTTACTTTGAGAAAACCTCTCTTACTAAAGTTTTTTTTTTGGTAGAAGGTATCCCTTCATATTTTACTGTGCTTAACAATTATACATTTAAGCAATACATGTTTACTGCATGCTATATAAACTCTTCAGCTTATTGTGACATATTTTGTAGATTGTTCCCTATCAACATTTTATATAAAATTATATAATTCTTTCAGATAGCTACATGTTATTCTCTGTAGATTCAGCATACTTTAGTCTTTTTTTTGGTACTGGGGATTGAACTCGGGTCCTTGTGCTGGCAAGGCAGGCGGCAGAACCACTGAGCTAAATCCCCGGCCTAGTCTCTTTTAATAGACATTCAGGTTGTTGCTAGCTTTAACTATCATTTAATTATGTAACTTTTAAACAGTGCTACTGAAAGGCTTGTAATACATGTCTTTCTGTATATGTGTGAGGATTTCTCCCCACATTTATTGTTAATGTTTTTATTTATAACTTAACTTGTATTTTGTTCTTAAAAAATTGTATAGCAAGCAACCTTTGAAGTACTTCTCTCCTTTTTGGGGGGAGTGGATGGGTGCAGAAATGGGGCTTGAACCCAGGGCTCTTTTGTGCTCAGCAAGTGTTCTGTCACTGAGCCATATCTCCAGCCATTTATCTAAAGTTTGAATCGGGGTGAGTTGCCCAGGCTGGCTTGAACCGAGCCCCTTGGCTCAGCCTCCCACGTCCTGGAATTATAGGCCTGTGCAACCATGCCAGACACATTTTTAGTACTTTTGAGGTTGCACATTACCATTTAAATTTTTACTCCCTTGGATAGACTTGGAGACATTTCATTTTAAAGAAAATCATAAGGGAAAGTAATCTTGGAAGTGGTATTTGAGCAGATTTCCTTTTGTGTAAAAATTCAGTGTAAAATTTATAATATCAAATAATGGGTAATATTGAGTGGTTGCAATTTTGGTTGCTTTTAAATGGATTTAGCTCCCTAATAATAAAATACACTATTTCTATAGTATTTTTTCTTTTCCATGTTGGAAAAGCATTAGTATTTTGTATTTTTGTAGATAACTTGCTTGTATTGCTAGCATGTTTTATTAATATATATTTGTGATACATACAGGTAATAAATACATTTATAGTGGGGATTTGGGAATTGTACATAGACATATGGCAACTTGATCCTTTTTGCTACCCTTTTCCTTACCCCTCTTTCCTGTCTCTCCCCACCCCCCATTTCTGGACCCCCTTCTGTCTTCACAAAGTATCTTTCTGTTTCTTCTTTTTGTCTTTCACTTTGCTCTTTAAATTATTTATACTTTGGATTTTTTATGCAAGAGAAAGCATGAGATTTTTAACCTCCTGTGTCTTATTTATTTCACTTAGCATTATGGTTTCAGGGTGCATCCATTTTCCTATGAAGAACTCAAATTTATCCTACTTCATGGTTGAATAGTACTCGTGTTTGTGTGTGTGTGTGTGTGTGTATTCTGATTTTCTTTATCCATTCATCTGTTCAAGGGGATATAGTTTGCTTCCAAGATTTAGTTATGAGTTGTGCTGCTGTAAACATGGATATGGATGTATCATTGTAATGAGTGATCTTTAATTCTTTCAGGAAGTTATACCCAGAAGTATAGCTGGGTCAAATGAAATTTCTAATGGAATCTCTGTGTAGATTTCCATAGTAGTTATACTAGTTTACATTCCTACCAATAATGTAAAGGTGTTTGCTGATGCCTTTACAAATGCTGCATTTGTGGCTTTTTGAATTCTTGCAAGGCAGGCGACAGCTTTTTTTGTTTTGTTTTTTGGTACTAGAGATCAAACTCAGGACCTTGTGCTTGGAAGGCAGGTGGCAGAACCACTGAGCGAAATCCCTGGCCCACTTTTTGAATTCTTAATGATAGCCATTCTTTATGAACTAAGACAGAATCTCAGTGTTGTTTTGATTTGAATTCTAATGGCCAAAAAGATACTGAACATTTTTTCAGGTACCTAATGGTCATTTTTACTTCTTTTGAGAAATATCTATTCATTTTAATTGCCCATTTTTTGATTCTGTTATCTTTAGGGTCTGATTTTTTGAGTTCTTTACATTGTATGTTCCAGATACTAATCTTCTGTTTGAGGTGTAGCTGATAAAATTTTTTCCCATTCTGTAGGGTTAGCATTTGTAAGAATGAGATTACTAACTTCATTCAACAACTATTTGCCAAGGATCTATTATGTTCAAGGCAGTGTTCCATGTTCTGGGAGGATAGCAGTGAATAGAGTTTTTCATGGAGCTTTTAATGCTACTTGCAGGTAAGGATGGGACAAGAGTAAAATAATTGGTTTAATAGTGAAAAAGTGTATATGTAAGCTAATTGGTAATCAGTGGTAAAGAGAAAAAATAGAGCATGTAGGGGGATTTAAGAGGATAAGTTGCAGTTCAAGATAGGATGTGTCTCATGGAAGGATCCACAGATTCTGGTGGTTACTTCTAATAGGGTGCACCAGGGTGTCTCACAGACAAGGGTAGGGAGAAGCCATCCTTTTCATTAATCACCTTTTGTACCTATTGAATTTTTAACATGTAATACATTTATAATACATGTAATACATTTATTTCATTGAAAGATTAGACTATAAGGGTTGGGGATTTAGCTCAGTGGTTCCGCTGCCTGCCTTGCAAGCGCAAGGTCCCAAGTTTGATCCCCAGTACCAAAAAGGAAAAAAAAAAAAAAGAAAGATTAGACTATTGTGATTTTAGGGGTGAGGGATCAGGGAACTGTTCCAGTTTTTGCAATCCATTCTGGTCCTTTCACATGAACCAGGGTCTTCCCATAAAAAACCAACAATAAGTGGGTCTGTAATTGCATTTTTTATTGATAGCATATTAAGGGAAAGGACTTCTTGAGAAATAAGGGAGATTTGAGTGGCAAAAAGGTGGGAGATAAAAAGCTATTATAAAATCTACCTGGTAAAACCTTTTGCTGTTATTTAAATCATTTACAAGGTTGCTTGTCTTTCTAACAGTAACTTGCAGTGAGTTTCAGTTAAGACTTTTAGAGAGCTTCAGCCTTTTGAATAAAAATAGTGAGGTCCAATGAAGGTTTGATGCTCACTGCTGTGTTCTGGGTTACCTGCGTCTCTTGTTTCCTGCATGTGAAACAGGTTTACTTGAGGTTTCTGTCACAAAAGCCAAAAGGATTTGTAGGTCCTCACCTTAGGTACTGAAAGAACCTTCTAGTTGGGGCCTTTAATATAATTGTGAAAGATAAAAGTAATTTAATTCCTTACCTGGATCTCTGATTATATACATTAGACCAATTAGCTTACCACACTCGGGTAGCCGTTGGGGTTAATCTTGAGTATTGTTTGTTGAGTATCCTCTGATATTAGCTTTTATATTTGTAGGTTTGGACAGTAAATAATACCTGCAAAAGATAAAGATCTTTATTAGACCCTCTAGTCCTTGTCTGGTGCATCTGTGTCTTTATTTCAAGTAGCTATAGTCTTGAATGAGATCCCAATTATTTAACATTTTATAAACTTTTTTTATATTCTTTTGCTTAGAAGTTTCATAAATGGTTTAAATATTTTGGCAATAGTACATTTGGAAAATTGGCAAGCTATATCTGCAACAATTTAGGTTGAATTTTTCATGTCTTTAAAAATGTTTGTCTTTTAAAAAATTCCTTTGCTCAATCTCCAGAGTTTTAATGGGTCTTTATCTGCATAATGTGAATTTTTAAGCTTAGAAAACTGTTAGATTATAGATTATTTATTCACTGAATAGAATTGTATCAGAATTGGCTGTATAGTTGAAAACCCTGTGATTTTAAGTGTAAATATTTAAGCTTTCAAGTTCAATAATAAATTAAAATATTGGAATATTTGATTCTTTCCTGTGTTTGTAGCATGAAGCATTCTGATAAGCTTTCAGATTAGTGAAGTTTCCAAAGATTGATTAAAACTATGAGTTTACCACCAATGGACTTATCTAGATTTCACAATTTTTTTTTTTTTTTTTT
>NW_004624754.1:20236892-20253253 GCF_000247695.1 Heterocephalus glaber | reverse complement strand
GTCATTCAGGGTCTGATCCTCAGTTTTCTAAATTTTCTGAATTACTTTTAGATCCTCACTCAGGTATGTATTATTATTATCTTCTCTCTCTTTTTTCTTTTTTTTTTTTGTGGTACCAGGGATCGAACTCAGGACCTTGTGCTTGTGAGGCAGGCAGGGTGCCACTGAGCTACATCTCTGGTCCTTATTATCTTTTCTTGATACCTAGCTTTTTTTTTTTTTGGTATGGGAGATCGAACTCAGGACCTTGTGCTTGTGAGGCAGGCGGCTGAACCACTGAGCTAAATCCCCAGCCTGATACCTAGCTTTTACTTACCTTCAACTAGTAAGGTAAGATGGAATTGAGATAAGGTAATACTCACATTAGGTCAGTACTATGGTTCTTGCGTAGGAAGGATAAAAAGTTTTACAATTGAGAATTATAAATCATTTACTGATTTTAATCAGTGATGGAGAATTCTAACAGCATGAATTAATCATAAGTAGGTAGAATTGATGAAAAAACATTTTAAAACTTGGAATTCATCAAAATAAGCTGCTTTTAAAAAATTATCTTCTATAACTAAATTGGAATCTGTGGTGTGTGCCTTACAAATTTTGAGCTGCTGTTGCCAAACAATAGTCCCTTTGTGAGGTGTGAAGTTTTTGTTTTGTGGATATTCCCAATAGGGCTATGTGAGGAAATTCTGAAATAAAGGACCAGATTAACTTTATAAAAACAAACTACTTGGCATAGTTGGAAGGAAATAAACAACTACAGGCCACAGTTTGTGCTTTTCTGGAATGCCAAATTTCAGCTCCGAGCAAATTCTTCAGCAGAGCAATAAACCTTTGAAAATTGCTTTATAATGGAAATGCTGACAGACCATTAACTATAGTGGTGCAAATGCACTTCTCTGACATACATAAGGTTGTCCCAAAGTGAACTTTGTTGGATAGTGTACATCCTGGGGAAGCATATATGGATGTACAGAGTTTGTCATGTTATACCACCTAATTATTAATGGGGAAGCTCAAACACATCACCTTTGACATGCAGGAGACGCACCATTTTAGAAGGAAGGAGTCGTTTAGGCTCTGCTGGTGCTGATAGCTCATTTTGTATTTTCCACACTGGAAAAGGCCCAGGGTAAATTTAACATGATGCATTTAATCATCATTCCAATTACAGTGCCACTAAAGCAGATCAGTGTTTTCTTACTACCAATTCATTGGAACTTCTAGGTCATAAAGTATCATTATTAGGCATATTGGAAAGTCTCAGCCCAATGGAAATGTGGATTCTGGGATTTTCCAATTGCTTTGGAATAGTAACAGAGGTTGCTTGGATGTACATTTTTCCTATGCAAAATGAAAACTGGAATTTAAAGGGATTGATATGACAGAGTGAGAATCCTATAATGCCCCAGGGAAGGATAAAGCAGAACGTTTACATCTACAAGTTAAATAAGGAAAATGATGAAAAGGGGTGGATACTTCCACAGCAACCTGTTTAATGATTGATATCCTTGCTGATGATAAGTATTGTGAGAATATGTATTACTCTTGGCTTGTGTTTATAGAACCTAGCACAGTGCCTTCGTTTATTGAAAAACTGTTTGAGGCTGTGTTGTCAGACACCATGCTAGATGTTGTGTAAGGTTCATAATGTGTGTGTGTATCCTATATAACATGAGCAGCTGGCATTAATCCATAAAAGGTTTCTGAAAGGCAATGTAGATCACATTTTGATATCCTATCATGAATTAATGCAAAAAAGACTCAAGTATATTTTGGCTAGAGTCATGTCCTCTGAAATACATGTATAATAGAAAGATCTGACATTACAACTAGATATAAATCCTGGGCTGCTGTACTTAGAAATCAGTGCTAATTGGACTGAATTTAACTGTTCTATTTGATTGAGAATTGTTTTCTTTACTTTCCAGTGGCAGTTTTCAAATGTGACAGCCCACCTCGGGTATGAAGAAAATGTAAGCAGGATATGGTGGCATATGACTGACTCTACAATACATATAAACACATGCTTTTAACTATTTTAAAGTAAACTACTCAGTGTTTACTACAGTCACAGTATTCTGCAACCATGACCACTGTCTAGTTCTATAACATTTCATCACCTTATAAAGAAAACTCAATCTTATTCAGCAGTCACTCCTATTTGCTCCTTTTATCCCCTTGGAGCCACTAATCTGCCTTTTGTCTTACACATTTACTGTATTTGTTCTGTGAATTTCATACCTGTGACTATTTTCACTTTTTATAATGTTTTCAAGGTTGATGTGTGTTATAGTATGTATCATTACTGCATTACTTTATTTTTTATGTCTAAATAATACTCTGTTGTATAGATATACTAGATTTATTTATCCATTTATCAGTTGACGGACTTTTGGATTCTTTCCACCCGTTTTGGCTGTGTGAGTAGTGCTGCCACAAACATTCATGTACAAGTTTTTGTTAAAACATTTGTTTTTAATTCTTTTTGGTTATAAGACTAGGAGTGGAATTATGGGCCCATGTTCAGTGTTTTAACTTGTTGAGGAACTGCCAGGCTATTTTCCACAGTGACTGAACCATTTCATGTCGCACCAACAGTGTGAGTGTTCTGATTTTTTTTTTTTTTTTTAATTTTTGGTACCGGGGATCGAACTCGGGCCCTTGCACTTGTGCAGTGGGTGGCAAAACCACTGAGCCCCAATATTCTGATTTTTTTTTATATCCTGGTCAACACTTGTTTTCTGTGTTTTTTTGGTTGTTGTTGTTGTCTTTTGTTTGTTTGCTTGGTTTTTGATTATAGACATCCTACTAGATGTGATGTGTATCTTATGTTGTATTTGATTTGCACTTGGCTGATGGCCAATGACATTAGACATTCTTTACTTGCTTTTTGATCAGTTTTGATCAAGGGGTGATCGAAATACACAAAGAATGTTTAAATTAAAAATTTATTACAGTAAAACTTAAGGATACTCTTCTTTGCTTTGAACACATTTATTTCCTTATTCTTGTCACTTCCTGAAGCAGTTCGGGAAGTTGTCTTTCGCAAGGTGTGATTAAAAATGTTGCAGGCTCATGAAAACATTACGATGTGTCTTCACTTTATTTACTGGAACTGGCACCGGGATTTCTGGCTCTTTGTCCAAAGTCAAAATGTCCATGAAAGGTAAACATTTTGAATCATCCAGAACATCAGGTGCAGCTATGATGGTGCAACTAAGGACACTCAAGAGCTGGTTCAGCAAGTGGCAAAGAGATGTGGTGGCACACGCCGGTAATCCCATCACCCTGGGAGGCTTAGCAAGCCTGCCCCCCCCCCCCCCCCCCGCGAAACCAAAAAAACAAGAAAAAGGCACGGATGATGGGATAAGTGTGTTTGAAGCCAGGGGGAGGTGAGTATTTTGAGGGGAATTAATGGCAATATGTCTTTTACTGTAAAAAATTTGTAAACATTCAACGTAGTTTTTGATCATACCATGTAAATCTTCTCTGGAAAGAACTGTCTGGTTTTTTTTTGTCCATTATTTAATTGGGTTGTTGTTTTGTTGAAGGCAGAGAAGTTTGGTTATGAAAATTTATATATTATGTGAGAGCCTTTTGGGAATATAGAATAAAGAATTATAGTTCATTCTTTTAAAGTCAAATTTTATTGAATGTTTAATTTTTATCTATTTTTGTAGAAAGATAATTTCACTTTAATTTTATAGGTGTGCCTGATGTCTGATTCCCTGTCTCCAGTCTGTACTAGCAGATAATTATTTCTTTGCAAATTATAATTGTTTTATACTGATGATTGTTTGTAGATCATGGATGCCTCCTGTCCCAACTTTTTTGTTACCAGCTTTATTGAAGTCTCATTTACATAGTATAAAACTCATCCACTGTAATGGTATAGTTGATTAAATTTTAGCAGATTTATAGTGTTGTATGGTCATTATGATAATTCAATTTTAGAAATTTTCATCACTCTGAAAAGTTTTCTCAGGCTTATTGGCAGGCATTTCCTGCTCCTTTACCTGGGTGACCACTGATGTACTTTGTTTATATTGATTTATCTTTTCTGAATTTAGCATGTAAGTGGAGCTATAATGTGACATTTTTTTGTCACTAGCTTTTTTCACTGAGCATGGTGTGTTTGAGGTCCATCCATGTTGTATGTAGCATGTACCTGTAGCATGTTCCTTTTTATTTCTGAGTAGTATACTGTTCTTTGGATAGTACATTTACTTTTGTTTTCACCAGTTGATGGACATTTGGATTGTTTCTAGTTTTTGGTTATTATGCATAACAGACATTCATGTACAAACTTTTTATGTGCATCGTTCTCCAGCTTTTTATTTGAAAAGTTTTAACCCCACAGAAAGTTGAGATAAGTTAGTATAATGAACTCCTGGATACTCTTTAAATAGACTCACTGGTTAACATTTGTCACACATGGTTTGTCTTTTAACATAATTTAACCCTTTCACAACCATTTGTTGTTGATATTGTCTTACTTTTTTTCTCTGGAAGTGTGTGCATTGAATTTCCCAAGAATGAAAATGTTCTCATACATAACCACAGTATCATTCATTGTATTTAGAAAATTAGCAATAATTTCATAATGTTAACTATTCTAGTCTATATTGAATTTTACTCTGTTGTCTCAAAAAAGTCATATTAATTCCTCTCCCCATTTCTAATCCAAGATCCAGAAATGATTTTGGGTTGCATTTGGGTGTTAGTCTCTTCTACCTCTATTAGTTCTCTGCCTCTTTTTGTTTGTTATGCCAGTGAGATTTTGAAGAATACAGGTCATTTATCCTGTTCCAGGTTTGCCACATTGCTTTCTCATGATTTAAGTTAAATGTTTTTGACAAGGGTATTTAGGATTAAGGTGAGGTTTGCAATTTTAAATGCACCAGTGATTAAGTGTAAAGTGAATTAAAACATGGAATCATAAAAATGTCAGTGTTGTATTTTAGTTTAAAACATGCAGATTGTATCAGGGTAAACCTAATGTCAGGTTTTCCCCTTACTTGTGTAGAAAGGTTTAGTAACTTGCTTAAGGTATTAAGTGCTACAATCTAAAGGTATAACTTTTGTTTTATATTTGCTAAGTAATTTGTGGAATGAATCTTTGAGACCATATGGTATCTTATTCTTCAGTAGCCTTTACCTAATTGTTTCAGTATGCATTGCTTAGAATAATTACCGCTTTGAAGGCTACACAAAATACTTTTAAAAAGAGCTTTCTAAATTGTATAGTTGTAAAGACATTTTGCATTGTTGTCTTTAGGTTTCTGTACTTTGGTAAATATACCCCAGTCGTTTTCACGACTACATTTCACTGTAGTCGTTTTTGTGCCTTCAGAGAGGCATTTACTTCTGAATTTATTGTGGTAGTATATAAGGGCATGGAGATAGATTTTGTTTTAGAAGCTGCTTTTTTTTTTGTACTATTTTTAGTTCTATATTTCTTAATTTTAAGCAATCATATTCCATTTTCTAACATACTCCACAGCTCAATCCACCCCATGACAACAGTCAACAAGTGTTCATACCAAAAGTCAAATTACTCTGTTACACATTTCTTCTTCCCATTTTACAGTAGCAGGTCGATGGATTCTGGGCAATCATTTGATGAGATGAGTTAGCTAGAGGGCTTGTTTCATAGGTCTGTTTTCACATTAAGTCGCTGTTTTTATGTATGTCCTATATTTCCTAGAGATGATGGGAGACTACTGAAAGAGAACTAAAGCCGAGAACTCCTGAGCTGCCAGTGCAATTCCAAATCTGTGTTCGATGTCAGATATCATACAAGAGTACTTGAAAAGACTTACGTATAAGGAACGAATAAAAACTATCTGAATACAATTACAGATCTTGGTTTGTCCCTTTCCCCATTTAAGAAGGATCAAACATTTTCCTTAAGATAGATATAAAATATTCATCCCTATTTCTCATACATCTCATACATCAACATACATTAGCTAAATGAACAGAAAGTAATTCACTAAATGAACAGAAACAGTAATCCTGATTTACAGGATAGTAAGAGAGAATGCTCCAGTTACATAGAGAAGATGTAACAAAGACTTTGTGAGAACTGATATCACTACTTATGACCTACCTGTATGCAGTGTACTTAACTTTTTTTCAGATGTTCCAGCTATATGTTATTAATACTAAGATTAAAATACAAAGTACATGGTCCAAGTAAGGATCAGAATACTTTTGTTTAATTTCACCTTCCAATGAGAAATTCAGTAGTAAGAGAGGCATTTTTTAAAAAAGTAAATCAGTACAGATTGAGGATACAGAATGATATATGTAAGCATATCAGGCTTCCTGCCTTCTTTATCTCATTAAACATCTCCCACAAGTTCTGCACATTAGAAAAATAGGTCCTAAAAAATAATCCATTTCCTATTTCCTCTGCTTCCCACTTCATAGTCATAGAAAATTTGATTTATCCTATAAAATATGAAAACCTCAAGATAAGCTTTCATGGAAATATAATTGATAAAAACCTTTATCCATCCCCCTTCACCTGCACACTACTAGCCCACCCCACCATGGTATATGGTCAAAGCTTTGCCTAAGAGCAATAGGACATTCTTCCAAATCACCGTTATATTTGGCACATAATTACCTAAGTTAAAAAAATGCAGTTATTGTCGCTGGGCAAAGGGATCCCTATTGCAGAAGTTATCACAAAGAACAGAACCAGAATCATTTAAGAGGGCTACATACTTTTTCTTTTTACTTTCATCTTTGTAGGTGATGCTATAAAACCCATAATAAGAACTAAATATATTTGCTGAATACTCTTTATCTTCATGGTATAATTGTGCCCTGCTAGAAGGGCTTCTGGGGCAACAATGGCGATTTGTTCGTGATATGGATATTCCAAGATTTCAACTTGTTTGTCTTGGCTTGAAATTGACATGAAAATCACTCTTGAAATTCTATGACCTGTGCTATGAAGAATAATGTTCCATGTGACCTGAAGAGCCTGAACTGAAATTGTCACAGAACCCCTGAATGTCATTGAAGTTAAGTTTGGGTGTAGGTCAAGTTCATAACGTTGTGGCATAATGGCAGTGGGAAGCCTCATTTGTGCCCATGGAAATAACTTCCCATTTGTTGCAAGTGGCTGAATTATTTTCATTGATTGGTTTTGTTTTTTATGGCAACCTTCTCTGGTAAAAGTACATCTAGGCAGTAGGTAAATCACCATGATGACGGAAACAGCAACCACAATGACAAAAGCACAGACCACCAAGGTCCTTGCAGAGGGTACTGAACAAGCCCCACTCTGCCTGTAGCCAGCTGCACTGTTCCGAAGGCCTGAGCTTCTGTTCATAAAGGACATGCTCGACAGCTTTGCAGATGACTCATAATCCTCTTCGTCCTCATCCATCTCATGTTCACTAAGACCTCGCACCAGCAGTCGGGAAGCCCAGGGCTCATATTCCACTTTATCAGGCTCTAATGGATGTAAACTAGGCTTTTTGGCTAAATCCACCACATCTGGTTCTTCAAACATACTGTTTTCAATCATATTCCTGGGGAGCTGAAGTCTATCATTGGCGGAGGGCTCCACCTTCCTCCGCAGCGGCTCCGCTTCCTACTCCTAGCTGAAGTGGCCCTGCCGACTGAGCTTGCCCAGCGCGGCCGCCCGGGGCTGCTGGGGCTCTGCTGCTCTGTGGTTATGGCGTCTAGAAGCTGCTTTTGATTATAAAATGGTACCTGATTGCATGTTAGCACGCAGCAAAATGGTTAAGAAATTAGTAGAATCCGCTAAGAAGAAAAATTTACCCAATTGTGAATAATCTCACATTATCACCCAATTCCTCCCCAATCAGATTTTTTGCCTGTTAAGAATTTCATTTTCTTTTTTTGCAGTTTTTTAAGGCTTTGATAAAGTTGCCTGGTTTTTTTCCCTCTGCATTTCTGAAATTGCTCATACTACAGTGCTGACTAATCACGAGTAGATTTTCAGGATGTTACAGCTTTTTCCCCCCATTTTTAAATTTTATGAAAAAATAAAACATTTTCATAACAAAATAAGGGAATAAAATAGTTATTACACTGCATTGTTATCTTCAAATTACTCAGTACAAGACAAAAATGATTCTTAAAAGTACGTAACACACTTCTTTTTCAGTGAAATAAGATAAAACAATATAAGTGAAACAAAGTAGCCTATATATTAGAATATTTTAAAACAACAATATGTAATTTGGGAAAAAATTTTTTTTAAGATTAGGAAAATTCATTGGGGAATAGGAATGTGGAATAAAAATAGCTCCTAGGAGACAGGAGGGGTCCTGGATGGATTGCCTATTGGGAAAGTATTTGAACTTCTCTATACATTTTTGGGGGGGAGGTAGTGGGGATCGAACTCGGGTCCTTGCTCTTGCGCAGCAGGCGACGAAACCACTGAGCTAAATCCCCAGCCCAGCTTCTCTATACTTCCTATTTATCTTTCTTCTGTTTTGCTCTTATGTATACTGTTTCTCATATAAGAGAAACCATGTGGTAATTTGAGCTTGGGTGTCTGACTTATTTCACTTAAAATCATGTTCTCAATTTGCATCATTAGGATGTTCCATTTAAAGCTGTAAATACTTTTCTTTCTTTTCCCTGGAAAAGAAAATATGGTATGCCAATAATATCAGTAATTAATGTGAAGCTATTTGCATCATGATTGTGGTTATGACTGGCTTGTACCAGTACATGGGAAATAGGTCCCAGAAGTCGCTTTTCCAATTGGTGAGACTTGATAGGTAAGGGAAAATATTGGCAAAATATGGAATCCTCAAAATAATGTGAGAGCTTTAGTTTAATTTAAAACATAACATACATGATAAGCATATCCCCCGCTTACTGGGAATTGAACTGAGGACTTTGTGCTTGCCAGGCAGGCGCAGTGCCCCTGAGCTAAATCCTTGGCCCCTAAGATAAACATTTTGTGAAACAAGGACTTAGACTTTTTCTTTACATATCAGTCAGCTGATTTGAGAGCCATATGCTTATTTCTAACTGATAAATAATACATCATCTGTGATAGGTTGGTGTTGTAGGAACATGGTCCCTAGGATCAGGTTTTCTAGACTGGAACCCTTGCTCCGTGTCCCGTCCCCCCCCCCCCCCCCGTGTCATTCCCCCTTCCTTCCCACCTTGCTCTCCATTTCTCTCCTTTCCCCCTTCTCCTCCCAACATATCTTTTTTTAATACATTAAAAGTAATCAATGTGGAATTCATAGAAATAATGCTTTGTTTTTGTACTTACTGATTTAGGTCAGTCAGAACTGAACAATGTGATTACATTAACAAGTAGAACAGGTATAATTATAAGGTATAGCCGGGCCAGGGATTTAGCTCAGTGGTTTCGCCGCTGGCAAGCGCAAGGGCCCAAGTTTGATCCCCGGTACCAGAAACAAACAAATAAGGTATAGCCATGTCTGAGAACAAAAACCAACTGGCTTTAGAGACATTCAGCTCAACCAGTGGGAATGGAAAAGAGCCTGCCTATTGGAAAGTATTTTTGCTGCTGAGAGATCATTACCCAAGCTGTGGCTTTGTCAGTCTGTTCATGGTGTCCTCAAGTGCACAGAGGTTAATGTAGCCATTTGAGTGCAGTCTTGTCAGGAAAATCTCTGCCGTGTTCTTCTAAAAGATAATGAAGTTGGAGGCTCACCACTTTAGGACACCCACTATAGTTTGTTTGTGAGAAGTGGCAAGTTTTATGAAAGTAGACTGGTTTAGGAATATCAGAACCCTCTTAGAGTACAATTAGCCATGACTCAGCACCAGGCCTCAGCATGGGGGAAGAGGACCATGCAGGCAGGTTGAATGCTGTGAGGTGAATCCTGAGCCTGGTGCTTTTTAATATTTTCACTGAGTCTTAGATCATGGCACACACATTATGTTTGTGAATGGCATTGATAGAAAACTGAATTGAAATTTAGAATACCTGATAGTTCAGAGAGTTGTTGATTATACATAGTATGGCTTTCAGCAGGATCAGGGTAAGATACTTAAGAAAAGTAAATACTGTACCTGCAGAAACTCAGTATATGAGTAGGTTAGGATTTATACAAATAATAGTAAAAACAACCCCAAAGTGCTAAGAAAAAATCAGTTAAATAAAATTCAGTGATGCTTTTGTATTTGAAATCATTGTTAACAAGACATTGGAATGGTGCCTTCAGAAATCACAGAGCCATCTATTTACCATATTTAGTATTAGACTGTCACAGTCTAAGCATACAATAATTTCAGAAAAATGTTCTGGAACAACTGTGAAAAACTAGAAAATAGGTTAATAAAAGTAAATAGTGACTACTTAGCCTAGGAATAACAGAGAGTTTAGTATTTCTCTTTAACAGATTATATATGATTATATCATTGTGTGATTGTACATTCAGAGAATGTCAGAAATCACTATTGTGAGTAATCTGTTTTATTTTGATAGGTGAGAAGACCCAAGCCTAGGGTGACATATTGCAATACAGACTTTTCCTCTCAGGCCATTGCTCTTACCACTCATCCAGTGGCAGCCTATTCTTTTAGACTGATGACAAAATTATACAATTTACAGCAGTAAATTAAGACAAACTTAATGTTGGCAAGCAGTAAACTTAGATACAAAGAACAGTAGAATCTCTGATTTTGAAACAAAATGGCAGAAGAGATTTACTCTTAAATTTTTTATTTTTTTTTTTGGTACTGGGGATGGAACTCCGGTCCTTGCACTTGCGCAGCAGGCGGCGAAACCACTGAGCTAAAACCCCGGCCCTACTCTTAAATTTAATTCTAATATTTGCTGGAAGTCATAACACCTCAAGATGATGACTTGGAGAATTTTCTTTTGCAAACTTTAGTCAGTCTTACATTTTAGTATATGAGTAAAGTAGTCAGGAAATTGAAATTTTGAATTTTGTTTATTGGACAGAATAAGGAAAGCAGTTTTTCTTCTGCCATTACATTTCAGCCTTCCCCCATCTGGCTTCAAGGTAGGAATGATATCCTCCCAACCCTTTCACAGATTCCCTGAGAATGTTCTAGTAGGCTGATACAATGTATAAAATGTTTAGAATTTGAGCAAATGAAAGGCACCATTAAAGTATACATGACATTTAAAAAATGTCAGTGACATTACCTGTACCTTTAAGTTTTCCTTTTGTTTGTATATTGCTAATACTGCTTTCTCCCTCTTATATTTAGTAGATGTTTTGTTGGTCCTTGTATCTTACTTGAATGACGTGAAGTAAATTGTTGCATCGTGTAAATGTCTTTTGACGTGAATGTTTTCTAGAAGCTTAAAAATACCTTGTGCTTTTCTTTCTCAGCCATAAAGCTGCCCTTGCTATTCTGTTTAACTTTATGGTTTGAACCCTTGTAACTCTCATCTCCCTTATGTCTCATTTTCTGACAAAGATCTAATCATAATACTTTAGGTTTACTTTTCATCTTTCTTTAAAATTATCCTGCCTTTGATCTGATTTTCCATAAATATGGATAAGTGAGTGCCTCTGCCTCAAAGTCTGAGGTATCTTGATGAAAGTAGATAAATGCATACTTTACCAGGAATATTTGCCACTCGGATAGGGAAAATGCATATATAATTGTTGAACAGTTTCTATTTGGTTGCAAAGATGGAAAATGCAAAGCAAAGGTCAATATTTTGCCATAGAAGCAGTGGTTCTTTTGTATAACTGATTGCAAAAATTGCATGTGTATTAAGTATTTGTCTTCTATTCAGGAAAAGGCCTCTGATTTCTATAAATGAAGTGGCACTTCCTCATGCCCCTTGCAGAAGCAACGTAGGTAGCCTGAAGAAAAATCAAGCCAGGGAATACTTCTGTTAAAGTTTTTGTTCTCAGTTTAATTCTGAGATTTTTGCTCTTATACTGAGTGCTTGGGAAATCTTGTATTTGCTTTTATAGCAACATGAAAAACATCTTTCTAGTAGCATTCTTTGGTTCTTTTTTTTTTTTGTACCGGGGATCGAACTCGGATCCTTGCGCTTTCAGGGCAGGAGACAGAACCACTGAGCTAAATCCCTGGCTCTAGTAGCATTCTAATACAATGCAACATGTTTTTTAGGTTATTTTTGTACCAAAAGTACTCATGAACCTGAGGAGGAGTCTGAAGTAGGAGGATAGAAAGTTTGAGGCTAGTGTGGGGAATTTGGCAGGACTCTGTGTTAAAAAAGTTGGTAGGGAATTTAGCTCAGTGGTGCCGCCTGCCTTGCAAGTGCGAAGTCCTGAATCCCCAATCGCCCCCCCCCCAATAAAAATTGGAATGTAGCACCATGGTAGAGAACTTGCCTAGCATGTGAGAGGCCCTGGTTTCAATCCCCACCACTGCAAAAGGAGAAGTAAAGGAAGGAAGGTAGGTAGATGCTTGAGCTGTAATTTATATACAGTAAAATCTTAAATGTGTAACTTAATTTTGACAAAGGTGTTATATACACATGTAATAACCCAGATCAAAGTATAGAACATTTTCATCACTGCAGAAAATGCACTTCATTGATAACACTGTAGACTTCTGAAAAAATACTTTTATAACTTGCATATGAGTTCTTTTGGGTAGCTAAAGAGCACTGAATGTGTTATTTTCTCTACTACAGAAGTGAATTTTGCTGAGCATTAATGTTATCCTTCTGTAGGGTTTGATTTTTCTAAATTATACACTTGCATATAGAGAGATCCAGGTATCTATATTTTCTGCATTAAAAAAAGTGTTTTGATCATGTCGGATACAGAAACTTAGAGGTGTAGATGAAATAGCTCACACATGTATTTCACATGCAAATTCACACTTAGTTAAAAAAAATCTCATTTTTCATCCAGTTTATTTCATTAGTAGCTGCATACGCATATGTAAGATCACAGATTATATAAAATTATGTATTTGTATATATTCTTAATATAAATGTAAAAATATTCTAATTTTATGAGCAAATATCTGTAAATTTTCTATATAGATACAAGTTTTGAATATTTACTAAACCACTTTTAAAGTTACTGACTATGATTTTCCAGAGGATACCATATTCATTTCTTTTTTCAACTCCCAAGTTGTTTGAGATAAAGCATAGATGTTAAATCTGTAAAATTTGTAAATGTTACTGTCATTGGAAAAATCTACAAATGTTGGCATCACTGAAAATTTTATCTTAAGTCATAAGTATCCATTCATACAACATTAGAACTGCCATCATTCTGGTGTCATTTATGATCTTTCTGATATTCCAAAGGATTTTATTATATTATTTTTAGATGATTTTCAGCAGTCTTCTTTTATGGCAGCCACTTGTAATTGTAAGATCACTCTTCAGAAATAAGAATTAAATCTTTGTTTAAAACTGTATCTCCTCTGGAAGATTTGTTTGATATAGCAACCTTGACAAAACGTCCAACTCTGGAGTTGCTTGATGTCCTTCCAGAACTCAGTATCTTGACCTGGTGATGAGAACTTCGCTGTTGCAGCCCTTTCACAGATGTGACGCAATGGATGGCTTTGGACCACGGTTCTGCTGACTTGTTATTTCCTTTTTGAAATCCTGAACACTGTTTTCCAGAGCATTACTGCACACTTCCTGTTCTCTTGAAGATTTTTCCTTTTTTATCTTTTTTTTGCCTTGTCCTTGTATATATTTAGCATAATTGTTGTGCTTGCCTTGAAATTAAGAATTTAATTGTAAAACTTTTTTTTTTTTTTTTTGAGAGTCTCACTATGTATCCAAGGCTGGCCTGGAACTCATGGTGATTGTCCTGCCTCAGCCAGGTCCTGAGTGCTGGAGTTACAGACATGTGCCACCACACCTGGCTTTTCATAAAACAATTTCTGATGGTTTCAGGGAAGAAAATCTTCTCTTTGAACATAAAACGGTTAAGACAATTGGAACGACTGTGTATACATGGTATATTACAGTTGATAGTGTCACTCAGTTGCTTTTATGTGAAAAATAATTTGACATTTTTATTCATTTTTTTCTCCTTTTCTGCAGAGACTTTCACATGTTTTAATTTTTATTCTCCTTCTTTTGACTACTTTTATGGCTATGCCTCATCTTGTTTGTAATTATTAGATGGTTCTGGACTAAGCTGTTAGTGTGTGCAGGCCCTCAGATGTTGTGACTTGTTCTGCATCTCTTTTAGTGCAAAGACTCAAAACACACAAAACCGGCAGCTGGGTATAAAATTTTGAAACAGTGCTAATTCCACATCTGGAATCTAAATTGTTGCATTCAAATTAGGTTTTAAAACAAGCAGGAAACAGGATCCGTAGTGCTACATTTTAGAAACTTATCCCTATCTTTTTCTTTGTAATATTCCCTTAAAAAGAAAACTTTGCAGACATCATCTAAAATGATTTAGAGCTACATGTAACAGTTCTGACAAGCTTGTTGAAAGCCTCCTTTTTCATTGCCAGCTAGGATGCCATCTATTTGAACTGGTCTTTTTTTTTGTTTACCTGGGGTGAGGAGAGAATTAGGATTTAGTAGAGCTGTTTGCTGCTTCTCAGCTATTCTAGGAATTTAAACTTTCTAGCTCTTAAATGTAGTAGGTGGCCAGTAGATTGTTACTAGTGTTTAATCACCTGATCTTCCCTAGAGGGCGACTGGAATGATCTTAGGAATGGAAGCATTGTAGTTTGTTTTCCATTCTCCTTCCATCTGTTCTCTTATCCTCTTCCTGCTTTCCTTCCATCTAGTAAATTCTCCTCCTCAGAATAAGTTTTATTTTATTTTTTTTTTTTTGGTACCGGGGATCGGACTTGGGTCCTTGCGCTTGCGCAGCAGGTGACAAAACCACTGAGCTAAATCCCCAGCCTCTCAGAATAAGTTTTAAAGGAAATCATTCAGACACAGATTTATGACCAAAGATCTATGTCCAGAAATGCTCACTATAGCAATATTTATAACAGAAAAATACCTGGGAAAAAATCCAATAATGAGTGCAACTGAGTAAGATAGGAGTGTGTAATAGATTATTAGTATTTATATTATCTAGTATATAATAGATTATTATAGAGCAGCAGTGTTTCTGAAGCATAATGACATGAGAAATATTAAGTGTGAGTGTAAAATGAAGTCTTTATTATGTATTTACTTAAGTTTGGATGTATACAAAAGAAAGTGGGTAATGTGTGTATGTGGTGTGAAGCACAATGAAATGAACACCTGTGAACATATGGTGCAGCTTTACCAGTATGGTTAAATATAAGTTCTGCGTTATGCACATCTGTCTATAGAAACGAGATGCAAGTATTTCAAAATGTTAACAATTCTTATTTTGGGAAGTAGAATTTTAAGTGGTCCCTAGGTTTCATTTACATTTTTTTTGCCCCCTAACTTCTGCTAAGGAGTATTTGCAAAACCAGCAAGTAGCAGTAAACATTATTAAAAGGATAAAAAATTTAAACTGGATTTTAACTCCATCTCATTAGAAAGACGCTTCTTAAAATGCTTGCCACCTGAGTAACAAGTCATGGCCGGATACATGGGATGGTGTTACCTAGCATTTGTAAACAAGCAGTACACTGCAACAGAGCACCAGAGATTAGAGGATCACAGTCACAGGAGTTGTGGGTACTCTGTTGTCTAGGTGGTGTGGGAGTGACCTCTACAACATGCATTTTTAAAACCTGCTTCTTTTTTCATAGTTTGTGCCCTTAAGAAGGGATTCATTTCATTTATCAAATGTTTGTTGGTACCTGTAAAATACCAAACGAGTGATCAAGAGGGTTGTTGCTTTCCTTGGTACTTACTTTGTATTGAGGAAAGATAGTCAACAAGATAACAGGCAAATGGTGAGATATCAAAGAGGGATGTGTTGTGAGACTACGGAAGAGGGACTGATGTAAGTTGGGTGGTCAGGGTCAGAGGAGGGCTATTATGGGGGTTTTTGAACTAGGACCCCAGGGACAAGAAAGAGATCACCATGACAATAATTTGGAGATAGTGGAAGCAACATGGGCAAGAGCTCCATGGCACATTCTGGGAACAGGGAAAAGGCCAGTGTAGGTGAAATGTGGTGAGTCAGAGGGGCAAAATGTTTAAGAGAGGAAAGGGGAGGTAGGCAGAATTGGATCACAGGGGGACGTCCAGGCTTTAGTAAAGTTTGAACTTTACACCAAATTCAGTAGGAAATTTTTTTTTTCCTTTTAAATAAATCTATTAAGTTTATTGGTGCATTTTAGGTATAAAATACAGTTACATTCATCATTGGGATCTTGCACCTTTACATGATGTATTTTGGTTCTTATTTTTTTCCCCTTCCCCTGCCTTCCCTTCACCCCCTCCACCCTTCCCTATTTACAAAGACTTTGTTTCCATTTTTTTCTTTTCTCATATT
>NW_004624754.1:20196838-20226052 GCF_000247695.1 Heterocephalus glaber | reverse complement strand
TACTCTTAAGGAAATAAATAGGACACACATATGTAAACACCGAATAGTTTCTCTGGTGTGAAAAACTAAAAGTGTAAATAAGGATCAAAATGTATAATTGATAATGTGAAATAGGAAGAAAAGGTCTAAAGGAGTAGAAATGGGAGGGGTAGGGGAAAGGAAAGAAGGGAAAAGAAAAAATACGAGAAAAGGAAAAAATTGAAACAAAGTCACTGTAAATAGGGAAGGATGGAGGGGGTGAAGGGAGGGGAGGGGAATGGGGAAAAAATAAGAACCAAGATACATCCTGTAGAGGTACAAGACCCCAATGATAAATGTAACTGTATTGTATATCTAAAATGTACCAATAAACTTAATGAAAAACAAAATATAATTGGGCTAGGGATTTAGCTCAGTGGTGCCGTCACCTGCCTCGCAAGTGTAAGGTCCCGAGTTCAATCCCTGGTACCAAAAAAAAAAAAAAAGAATATTTGTGATAAAGATGAAGGAAGGGTATGAACAATTATATTTCTATCCTAAAAAAGGTAACAAAATCCTGAAATGAATTTCATAGAAACTAAGATTGATGTAGCCCTTTTATTTTATGAAGCTCTTTTGTATGATACCATCTCATTTCATCCTTAAAACGTTAATGATTGGGCTGGGGATTTAGTTCAGTGGCACTGCGCCTGCCTTGAAAGCTCAAGGTCCTGAGTTTGATCTCCTATACCCCCCCCCATTAACGATTTTATATGTCCCTTTTACAAAGAAGGAAACTACTGTGCAAATGGATTATCACGTTTCTAAGATTAAATTTTAAAGTGAAGAACTTGAGATGCATTTTAGCTGTTTCGACTCCAGTTCTAGTCTTCTAGGCCATTCTTGATGTTAATTGGAGTGAAGGTAGTGTTTTTGTTTTTTTGTGTGTGTTGGTACCGGGGATCGAACTCGGTTCCTTTTGCCTGTGCAGCAGGCGGGGGAACCACTGAGCTAAATCTCCAGCCCCAAAGGTAGTGTTTTTAGATGGAATTATACTGTAAAAACCAGATGAGGCAGATCTGGATGGATGCAGCAGTATCATTGTTTGGCATTTGTGTGTGAGTTTTTTTCTTTTAGTATAGTTGGAGTTTCTCTCTGAATCTCCAGGGAAAACCACAGAAATTGTTCTGGAAGCTTCACAGATTAGCTGATTTTTTTTTGGTACCAGGGATCGAACTTGGACCTTGTGCTTGCAAGGCAGGCGGCAGAACCACTGAGCTAAATCCTTGGCCCACAGATTAGCTGATTTTGGAAAAGGGGTGCATGTGTGATGGGGAGGGGCAGTGTTTTTTGTCTAATTTTTCTGTTTTGGCGGTGAGATTTTCATTTCTTAACATCTTTCTTGTTCTTGTTCATATAACTTTTAGCTTATTAACCTTGCTCTGGGTACTGCATTGTGAAGCACCATTTCTAATTTAGTCTTCAGTGTTTAGTGTCTCAAGATTTAAAAAAAAACTATTTGGAAGTGTGATTTAATTGCAGGTTTGTTTGCACATTGTCAGTGGGAAGGCAAAGATGTGTTTCCTATTTAGACTGTGCCACCTGTGGGTTTCATTTGTTAAAACCTTCTTGCGGTATTCCCATTCTCTCATGCATATGTGCATAATAGTTTTGAAAAGACTTGTTTTGTTGTATCTGTATTTAGCAATTTGGTTGAGTTATGGAAAAGCCTATCCCCTGTCTTGTGTATTTGCTCATTTGGAAACCTTGTATAGTTTATAGAGACACCAGTGATTTGTTCCCTAGCCTCCCTGTGGATTTTGTTCCATATTACAATCTAATTCCACCACTCCATCCCATATTCCTGAGCCATTAATTTGTACATTTCGATGCAGTTTGTTTCATCTCATGTTTTTGTAATCCAAACTGAATATAACGAGCTGTGTGCTTTAGGGACCTGACTTTGCCTTGCCAATTAGAACAAAGTGGTTACTGAGAAGGAGTATGTTTTAAATAAAACATGGCGCCTCTGAATGGGGACTGACACACACTCGTTTGGGAATAAAAAGATACGGTTTTAATTCTGACTCACAAAGATCCTTTACTAAAAAGATCAGTACTTTTTGGGGGGTGGAAGGGAAGAAAGATAAAGATTTACCGTCATAAGATGGTTTTGTAAATTTCTCTGAGTGACTAAATTTAAAACTTTGTCATTTCAAATCTCCTTTTTTCTTTATGATCATTTGAGACATGCTAATGAGATTTTCTAGCTTCCTGAGTGTAATTAACCAGTGGCTGCTGTAGTTTCTGAATTTTGAACTGTTCATGTGTAGGAAGGTGAGAGTATATAAAAACCCTGTTTTAGGCTCTTTGTTTTCTAATATAGTGAGGCAAATTTTCAGGCAATAGGAGTACTTCCTTCCCAAAGATATGGTAAAATAATGACCAATGTAAAGTTCAGTAATCTTGTGTGGACGTTAATTTAAGGCAGTAATAGGATTTTGAGCCATCAGTGACTCAAGACTGTAAGTTTAGCTGCACTTATGTTTTTGAATAGACCTTTATAGCCTATTACTTTAATAATTCACAGCATAAAAAGACTTTCATAAATTGGTTGTGGTATATAGTATTTGATCTTAATGGAATTTTGTTTTTAGTTGACATATCAAATAAACTTGAAAATTCAACATTGGCACAAAGGAAGCATGGAGTCGCATAAGTTTTTCTGTTTCTTTAGGACTTATTCTGAAGAAAAAATAGGATTGTATCAAAAGCCTTGAAATAAAGACTTTTAACAGGAAAGTTTGACATACAATGACTTGGTGATGGGTTTAGACATTTTAGTGCGTATTACACAAAAAAGAGAGAACAAGAGGAATACATTTCTGTGGAGCAGTTCAGTTAAAAAATACACTATTGAGGGCTGGGTATTTAGCTCAGTGGTTCCACTGCCTGCCTCACAAGCACAAGGACCCGAGTTCCATCTCCAGTACCAAAAAACAAACAAACAGAAAAACCCAAAAAACTATTGAAAAAATTTTTGTGGAAAAATGAGCTGTGTACTTGGGGAGGCTATGTAATTTGAATAAATTAAACTGAAGATACACATTTCACTGTCCTGTGAAAGTCTTGCAAGTCTTGCTGACAGTTTGAAGAGTCATTCTAACAGTATTGTTCAGTTCCCTGTGCTTCTGAACATTGATACCCAGCATTTATAATACTTTTAAGTTGTCTAGTTTTCTGAATAAAGGTTTGTATACTGAGGCTTAACTCTGTTGTTTCTTTTTCTTAGTACTGTTTTAACATGTTGCTAAGCTAACATAACCAAGACAGATGATTTTGTTGCAAATATTCAGCATCTGTATAAATCACTGAATTTCCCAGCTTTAAATAAACACTATTGTTCTCTTTGACTTATATGGTTTAGGATCTAGCAGCTGTTAATTTCTATGCTTGAAGCATAAGTTAACATCAGGAAGAATCTTTCTCAAAAGTTCTTTTAACACTTGTCCTAGGCTTCTAATGGCAACTAAATGCTGTATTGCTCATGTCTGCTATGCCCGTTCACTTAGGCAGTGTACATCCTAACTATTTTGTAATGCCAGACTAGAAATTCTAGAAGTGTGAGTCTCATTAATTGTGTGGTATTAAGACATGGTGATCATAGAATATCTGAGTGAAGAAAATCGTAGAGCCCTTCCTGTCCAAAACACTGGTGCTCACTCCAGGTAGGTACTGGACTAATGCATTTCAAAGTAAACTGAGCTGCTGCTGATAAAGTGGCTTGCATTTATTAGTATACATTTCATTTAAAGTATACATTTTATTACTATATTTCAACCTCTTTCCTTTCTTTGAAGTGACTCTGCTTGTTAGTAATCTTTTTTTGTTGTGTTTTGCTTTTTTGAGACAAAATCTCACTCTGTAACCCAGGTTGGGCTGGAACTTGTGATCTTCCTGCCTCAGCCTCCTGAGTGCTGAGATAACAGGCTTATGCCACCATTCCCTATTATTTTGAAGCTGAGATTAGAAATAATTCAGTAAGAAAGTGGCAACAGCCCTATGAGGGATTACTGTATATACTCTCTTGTTTACTATCTGTTAATTCATTTGCTGATTGTCTTGCAAAGTAACAAATTTATTGTTTTATAGTTAGTACGGTTGTCAAGTTGGTGTACATGTGTGTGCTTTTGTGAATCCTTTAAAATATGTTGATTACACGTTTTCTAATCTTAATTTCTCTTAAAAATAAATGGCTTGCTTTTTATGTGAGATTTTATCCTACATAGCAATTAAAAGAAGACTAAATATACCAAAAAAGTTCCCTAAATCATTAGTTCCTAAAAGACTATCTCCCCAAACTTGACCAAAGTATTATACTTACATATTTTTTTTTAAAACAAGATAAGCTACATATTCTTTTTTTTTTTTTGGTACCGGGGATTGAACTCAGGTCCTTGCGCTTGCGCAGCAGGCGGCGAAACCACTGAGCTAAATCCCCAGCCCGATAAGCTACATATTCTTTGGAAGTTGGATCTTTCTCTTTTTTAAAGGGTGTTCCTCCACTAGGTATCCTGGTTTTATAAAACATCACAAACCATGCGCAAGCTCAAGGACCCGAGTTCGATCCCTGGCACCAAAAAAAAAAAAAAAAATCACAAACCAGACAAAATTCTTCTCTCAATATTCTTTTTTTTTGGTACCGGGGATCGAACTCGGGTCCTTGCTCTCTCAGTATTTTTAAAAGGTTCTGCAGGAGGAGGAATCTAAGAAAGAACAAATATGGTTCCCTCAGGCCGAAAGTTGTCTTCATTGAAATGAAAGTCAGAAGCAAAAAATACATTTTTCTTTTGTGATAACTGAAGTCTTAACGTTTTGACCTACAGTGAGAATCACATGGAGGTGGGAACTCTTAAACAGCTTGGGTAGCAATTTAGGAGCTTAGGTAATGACGGTCCTTGGTATTTGATATTTGCCTTTTTTGGGGTGAGGGGAACAATACAGTATCTTGAAAAATACCAAAGGGAAGCAGATGATTTTGGACAATAGAAAATTTTACATTGGAACATCACTTATTTTTGGACACACCAAATGGTATAATCTTTATAGAGTAAAAACGAATATCTTATCCAAAACATTGCTTTGTAATAATTAAATATTTGTTTTGAGCAGATTTTTCCCTTTTTTTGGTGTTAATAGTTGGAACGTATGAAGGGCACAGATCTTGCTTGAGTGCCTATGTACTTGGACACCCGTACCTGTGCTTGTTAAATTTTGCAGGTAAATTCAGGGAGCTAGCCTAATATCAGAGTGGTGTTTTGGGTATTTTAAAGGGCTAATGTGCTTTGTGTAGTAGCTCCATTGAAAGGCTGCCTGATACTTCTGTGTGAGTTTATTTTTATTTTAAGTTTTGGTACCAGGGATTGAACTTGGGACCTTGCACCTGCAAGGCAGGCGGCGGAACCACTGAGCTAAATCCCTGGCCTGTGAGTTTATTTTTTATCAGGTACCAGGGATCAAACTCAGGAGCTTGTGCTTGCCAGGCAGGTGCGGTGCCACTGAGCTACATCCCTGGCCCCTCCTGGGCCCTGTGTGAGTTTTAGATGGAAATAAATGCAGGATATTATTCAGTACTGAGGTTCAGAGTCAGAGAATGATGGGAACGTAAAGGCACGAAACAAGCTTGCAAGCTTGTTTTTTTTTTTCTTTTTTCTTTTGTTAATCTTGCAACCAAGGAAACCTTTTCAAAATCTGTTATAAAGGTCAGGTTTCATGTATTTCCTACTTGAGCTCTGTGTGGCTGAATGGAGGCTGTTTCATTTCTGGTTTATAATATATTCACCATGACTCAGGATTTTGTGAACACCTGACATTGTTAGTACTTTTGTCTTTTTTGTGGCTACATCCTTGAAACTTAACAGAGACTTAGTCTGCATTTACGGAAGCCTTTCATTAAGACCTTTTTTTGGGAACTCAAAAGAGCACCAACCTTGGAGAAGTTATTGCTTACTTTTCAAAAACAAAATTAGAGGTTTTTTTCATTTCTTTGTGCACCTTTTGAAGTTACCAAGATAGCCTTTTTTGATAGTTTAAGAGTGTGACCTACTCTTTTTTATTTTTTGTGCCCTAATTATGTTTGAAGGAGTGGATAAGCATTAATTTTTCTTGATTGATACCACTTTAATATCTCAGCATTATCAAGGAATTCATCTTATATTACTTTGGAAACTAGCTTTAAAAAGTGTTGTGCTACAACAGGTATGAACCTTGAGATTGTTATATTAAGTGAAACAAGCCAGTTGCAAATGGACAAATAATGTCTGATTCCATTTCCATGTGGTACTTAGACTAGTCATATTCATAGAGACGGAAAGTAGAATAGTAGTTGCCAAGGTTAGGAGATGTGGGAGATGGGGAACTATTGTTTAATGGATACAGAATTTCAGCTTGGGAAGATTAAAAATGTTCTCCAGATAGTGGGTGGTGATAGTTGCAGAACAGTATGAGTGTACTTAATGCCACTTTGGAACTGTACGCTTAAAAATGGCTAAAATGGTAAATTTTATGTTCATCTATATTTCACCACAGTTAAAGCTCGTCATTGAAAATAGTGCTTAATGTTGAATATTGAGTATAATTTTGTTCTCCATATTTGCCAAGGATCTTTTTTTGGTTCAAATTTCTTTAAAAAATAAACATTAACAAAGGCTAAGTGAATACTTTTAAATCTATTCAACTAGCAAACTAGTCATCTTCAGTAGGACAAAACTAAAAGCGCTTTCAGAAATGAATGAAAATGCATGTAGTTTAAAAAGTCAAACTGTTAAACTTGTAAGAAAATGATCTGTTGGGCATGTTGGTGCACACTTGTAATTCCAGCATTTGGGAGGCTGAGGCAGGAGGATTGCTGCAAGTTTGAGGCCAGGGTGAACTACATATTGAGATGCTGTCTCAAAAAAAGGAACGAAGTGATCAACTCATCAATGATTTTTTTCAGTTAGAAGCAATGTCTTTCCATTGTTTCTTCTAATTTTATACTTCCTCATTTATGATTAATGTGCACATATTACAATTTTTTGACTTGAGACTTTTTTTACTTTTTGTTGTGATATGTAAAGCCTTTGCTTTCTCAATCCATCTTTTCCTGTTTCAATAATTTCCTGTTTCCCCTTCCCTGGTATATTTATAGTAAAATTTTAGGTTAACTAAGTCTAAACTATAATATGTTTGTATTGGCACATAAATATGACTCTGCAAACTCTGATATTTCCTTTTCTTTGCTTATTTGCTTCCCTGGGGATTTTCCAAAGATCTTTCCATCTTTGGTCCATTGTGATTAAAAAACATTTTGTGTGATTTTATTTATTGTGACTTCTTTTATGGCCCAAAGTATCAGTCTTTCTGAATGTTTTATGTGTACTTAAAAGAATAAGCATTCTGGTGTTAAATAGTGTGTTCTATAAATGTCTGTTAGGTCAAGTTGGTTGATAGTGTTGTTCAGGTTTACTTTGTCTTTATTGATTTTTTTTTTTGCCTGTCTCTTCTATTGCTTATTGAGAGAAATATAATATCTAAATATAATTCTGGATTTTTCAAATTTTAAAAATAATTTTATCTTAATTTGTTTCATGTGTTTTCAAGCTCTGTAATTTTCTTATATTTTATCATAACTTACGTGTTTAAGTTAAACTAGGTATATAAATAAAATGCCCAGGATTTTTACATCTTTATGAATTGATTCCTTTATCATTATAAAGTTACCCTCTTTATCCCAGATGTTATTTATTGTTAATTATACTTTGAGATTAATGTAGCTACTCTGTCTTTTGATTAGTGTTAGCAAAATATATACCCTTTTCCTCCCATCCTCCCTTGCCTGGGGATTGAGCCTAGGGTCTTGCACATGCTAAGCACATGCTGTACTACTGTGCTATACCTTCTGTCCCAATGTATCTTTTCTGTTCTTTAAAACTATTTGTCTATATATTTAAAATGCATTCCTTATGCTTGCTTCAGCAGCACATATACCGAAATTTGAGCAATACTAGGTGTAAGTTACCTAGGTCAAAAACACGGAAGGATGTGAAATAACTCAAGAAATTAGAAAAATAAGAACAAATTAATAGAAGAAAAGACAGATCAGAAGAGAAATATTTGTAAAAGAAAGTAAAACAAAAGTTTGTTTCTGCAAAGCTAAATAAAATTAACAAGCCTTTCGCTAGACTAATGGGGTCTGGGAGAAGAGGACCAAATAAAGTAAAAGATATTATGACTGATGCCACAGATATAAAAGAAATATTAGGGACTATTACGAACAATTTAGCCCAACAAATGGAAAAATCTCAAAGAAATGGATAAATTTCAGGACACATAGAACCTCCCAAATCAAATATGGAGGCATAGAAAACCTGAATGGACCAATGAGTTGCATGATTGAATCAGTTATAAAAATTGTTCCAACAACAACACATTGAGGACCAGATGAATTTGTTGCTGAAATGTGCCTTCTCACATTGTTCCAAGAAATTGAAAGGAAGGGAACTTTTGCAAAGTCATTCTACCCTGACACCCAAACTAGACAAGGACACAGCAGCAAAATAACAAACCAATATCCCAGAACATAAATGCAAAATCAGTCAACCAAATTTATCCATAGTACATAAAATTTTTATATAACATGATCAAATGGGACTTAGACATGCAAGGATGGTTCAAAATATGCAAAGCAATGAATGTAGTAGATCACATCATTAGAATGAAGGAAAAAAATCCCAGATGTTCATCTTGATAGGGAAAAAGTATTTAATAAAATCCAACATCCTTTTATGATAAAAACTCTCAATGAATTAGGAATTGAGGATTCATACCTCATCACAGTAGAGGCTATATATGACAGACCCACAGCCAATATCATCCTGATGGAGAATAGCTGAAAGTATTTTCTCTGAGATCTAGAATAAGGCAAGGATGTTCACTTTTCCAACTCTTATTAACATAGTATTAGAAATCTTAGAGCATTGAGGCAAGAGAAAGAAAGGATATCTAAGTATGAAAGTAGGGAGAACAATTAACCCTGTTTGTAGATGACATGATTTTATATAAAGAGAAACCTAAATATTCCTCCAGAAAACTGTTAGAACTCACAAATGAACACAGTAAAGTCACAGGATACAAAATCATTATGTAGTAGCATTTATAGAGCAATAATGAACACTTTGAAAAAGAAATCATGAAGGCAATCCCAGAACTACAAAAAGAAATACTTGGAAATAAAATCAACGAGAGAAGTTAATGATCTCCACAATGAAAACAACAAAACACTGATGAAAGAATACTAAAGTATGGAACGATATCTCATGTTCATATATTGGAAGAGTGAGTATTGTTAACATGTCCATACTGCCCAAGACCATCTACAGATTCAGTGCAGTCCCTACCAAAATACTGATACCATTTTTCACAGAAATAGAATGAGAAAAAACACTAACATCTGTATGGAACGATAGAAGACCCTCAATAGCCAGAGCTTTCTTTTCTAAGCATGAATAACAAAGCTGGAAGCACCACAATGCTCAACTTGAAAACATATTACAAAGCTATAGCTAACAAAACTGTTTGGTACTGGAAGAAAAAATACCACAGAGACCAGTGGAAAAAGAATCTAGAAAAACATACATGTGTCTGCAGGCAACTGATTTTTTAAAAAATAATGGCACCAAAAACATAACATTTGAGAAAAGACAGTCTCTTCCATACATGATGGTAGGAAAACTGTACAAAAGAACAAATCAGTGAAACTAGACTGCTGTGTCTCAACAAAATTATCTCAGTATAGATCAAAGCCCTAACTATAAGACATGAAACTACTAGAAGAAAACATAGGAGAAACACTTGGAAACATTGGTATATAGGTAATTTTTGGTGTGACTCCAAAAGCAAAAATAGAGAAATGAGATATCAGACTCAGAAGGCTTTGTAGAACAAAGAACCAAGAATGGTGAGACAGCCTGAAAAATGGGGGGTTATGTTTGCAGGCTGTTCATTCTAACAAGGAATTAATATGCAGAACATGTAAGGAATTTAGCTCAACAGCAATAAAAAAAGGATATACAAACAAATATAAGAAAACATGCTCAGCATCACTAATCATCAGGGAAATGCAAATCAAAGCCACTTATTTTAGAAGGGCTGTAATAAAGAAGTAAATGCTGGTGAGGAATAGAAGAAAGAAGGACTCACACATTGTTGATAGGGATGCAAATTAGTCTAATCACTGTGGAAAAAAGTATGGAGATTCTTAAAAAAAAAGATACAGAATTACCTTAGGACTCAGCCATTCTCCTCCTGGAGATATATATGTATATAACTATAGTTATATATCTGTTGCACATTTTGGTCCTTATTTGCACTTTTGGTTTCTCACACCAGGGCCACCATGTGATATTTGAACATGTGTGTTTGGGGTATATATTGAAAGGAAACAATCAGTATTTCAGATAGCTGCACTCCCTGCAGTACTTTTCCCAGTAGCACAGAATCAACCGAGGCCATTCATCTATGGATGAATGGTACAGAAAATGTGGTGTATATATACAAAATGGAATATTATTTAGCCATAAAAAGAGTGAAATCCTGCCATTTGTAACAACATGGATAGAACTGTAGGGTATTAAGTTAAATAAGGTAGGCAGGAAAAGATAAACGCCACATCTTCTCACTTTTATGTGGAAACTAAAAAGGTAGATTTCATAGAAGTCCAGATTAGCTTAATGGTCATTAGAGACTAGGAAGGGCCAGGGGATAAAGGGAGGTCAGATAATGGGTCAAACTGTAGTTAGGTAGGATAGGTAAATTTTAGTGTTCTGAAGCACAGTAGGGTGACTGTAGTTTACAGTTGTTTGTTACATATTTTGTAAAGACTCAGAGAGAGGACTTTTAAGTTTTCCACACAAAGAAATAATAAATATTTAAGGAGATTGAAATACTAACTGCCCTGATGTGGTGATTACATAATGGCTTAGATATAGAATTATCACAGTGTGCCCTATAAATATATGCAATCAAAAACTAAGATGCACTTTATTGTTTTTGTTTTTGTTTTGTTTTTTGTCTTTTATTTTTGGTACTGGGGATCAAACTCCAAACTTGCGCTTGCAAGGCAGGCTCCAGAACCACTGAGCTAAATCTCCGGCCCCTAAGATGCACTTTAAAAATGCATCTCTTGTAGGAAACATTTATTGGGTCTTGCTTTTTTTAATTTGACAGCCTCTTGAGTTGGATCTTTTATTTTTAAATGTAGTTATTGGTAGGATTAAGTTTAAATCTCATTTTGGTATTTGCTTCCTGTTTGTGGCAGTGTTCTTTCCTTTTTCTCTTTTCCTGCTTTCTTTTGGACTAACTGACCATGTTTCATGATTCCTATTTTGTTGTTTTAGTGCATACTTTAGGGTGTATCATGTTTATCTTTTAACTTTTCTCTGTAAGTGGTATTGTTTCAGTTATTTTTAGAAATGTAATTAAAAAAATCTTACAAAGTTATTTGTGTAATAACTATTTCTGATGCTCATACATTTTTTCCTGTAGCTCCACATTTTTAACTGGTATTTTTATTGTACATGAAGGACTTTTTAAATATTTCTTATGGTGAGACTGCCGGTGATTTATTTTTTTAATTTTCTAAAAGTGTTCATTTAACCTTTGTTCAGAAGATCCTTTTACTCAGTATAGAATTGTAAGTTAGCTTTTTCCCTTAGTATTTTAAAGATGTTGCTCCTGTTATTTTGTTACTTGAAAATTGTGATGAAAAATCTATTGTCCTTTTTGAAAAAAAATCTGTATTTAAGATGCTTGTTTTTCTCTGGGTGCTTTGAGGTTTTTCTTTTTCTGGCTGGTTTTGAGTAATTTGATTATCATGTGCCCTGGTGTATTTTTGTATTTTTTACATATTTCTTATGTTTCGTGTTCATTGAAATTCTTGGACCTGTATGGTTATACATTTCATTAAATATGAAAACCTTTAGCCATTATTCAGAAAAGTTTTCATACCTGAACCTCCTCCCAGCCTCTTTCAAGGGTTCCATTTACATGTATATTAGATTACTTAAAGTTAACCCAAGCTGATGCTCCTAATCCTCCATCTCAGTTTCATTTTGGATAGTTTTTATTGTTATGCCTTCATGCTCATTTAACTGAAATGTATAGCCTCCTGCTAATCCTATCCCGTGTGCATTTGTGCGTGTGTGTGTGTGTGTGTGTGTGTGTGTGTGTGTGTATTTGTTTGCAGTCCTGGGGATCAACCTGAGGGCCTTCACATTGAGCTCTGTCTCTAGCCCTTCCTTTCCTTTCTTTCCTTTTCTTCCTTTTCTTTCCCTCCCTCCCTCCTTTCCTTCCTTCCTCCCTTTCTTTTTTTTTCTTTTCCATTTTTTAATTCTAATTTCTGACAATTATTCCTGTTCTGATATTTTTTAATTACTTTTCTTGCACTGATTTTGGATTTCATTTGTTCTTCTTTTTCTAGCTTCCTGAATTGGAGCCATAGGTCATTTGTTTAAGAATTTTTTATTGTAGACATTTATTGTGTAAACTTTCCTTTTAGTACTGCTTTTGCTGTACACTGTTTAATATATGGCCTCTATTTTATTTGTCTAAAATTTTTTATTCTGTTTAATTTTCCTATTTAGTTGATGCATTGATTGTTCAAGAGTAAATTGTTTCAAATATTACCTGCCTGTCTGTCTGTCTGTCTGTCTTTCTTTCTTTCAAAAATATGGAACACTTCACGAATTTGAGTGTCATCCTTGTGCAGGGGCCATGCTAATTCTCTGTATTGTTCCAATTTTAGTATATGTGCTGCTGAAGTGAGCACCTTCCTCCCTCCCTCCCTCCCTCCCTTCCTTCCTTCCTTCCTTCTCTCTCCTTTCTTTCTTTGAAATTTGAGACAGGGTCTTGACTAAATTGCCTAGGATATGCTCAAACTTGTGATTCTCTTTCCTCAGCTTCCCAGATTGCTGAATTACAGGCAGGCACCATTTTGCTCAGCTTTATTCAGCGTATTTTCCCAGTGTATTAGATCTTACAGTTTTTATCTCTTCAAAGTTCAGTTTGCGTCTTTTATATCTGATATCTCTCCTAACTTGTTGAACATGTAGAATTTAGTTATTCTGTATGTTTTAATGTCCTTGCCTACCAATTCTTAGTATTTATGTCAGTTCTGGATCAGTTTTGTTTGATTAACCCCCTCTCCCCGACTCCCCCTCATCCTAATGTTTTTCCTGCTTCCTTATTTTTATTTTTGATTTGATGCCTTAATTGGGTATTGGATATTTTTGTATAACTATAAATCTTACGTTTTCTTCTGAGATGTAGTGAGGTTACGGGGGAACAGTTTTTATCTTTTGTAGTCTTGATTTTAAGATTTGTTAGCAGCCCTCGAACAGTTGTCAGTTTAGGGCTTATTATTCAACACTATTGAGGCAAGATTCTCCTGGGTACTCAGGGTCCCATCAATTCCAAGGTTTGCAGCTCTGCTTTGTGGGAACAGGCCCTTCTTCTGGCCCACGTGACCACTAGGCGGTGTTCCCCCTAATCGTTTTTGCAGTGCTTCTTACCCTCAGGCTCTTTCCCTCACTTGTGACCTGATCAGTACCCAGCTAACTACAGGAGGAGACCCTGTACAGATCCCTTGTGCTCTTTCTTCCTTTTGTTCATTGTGTAATCTTGGACAGAGATATAAATTTCCTAGAGCCTCAGTAAATTTTGACTTTTTTCTGTAGGAAAGAATTTATAACATGGCCATGGACAGAAAAATTGTCATAATTTTTGTCTTTTTAAGTGCTATCTGTTTGGATCTGTGAAGTTTCAGTACGAAAATAAGATTTTTTGAAAAACTTTACATTAAATTAGGATAATTTTCATCTTCCAGATCCAGATGTAAATTGAGATTAAATAGAGAAAAGTTTTTCCGGCTTCCACTTTAAACTATCTTCTTCTTAAGATCACATAAACCTAGGCCTCTGAAACTTGGGAATGAGTGCTATATGAAAATGAATTGGCATTTCTTCAAATATAATTTTCTTAAATGTCCACTATGTTTATTACCTTATGCTGAGCACTGTAGGGAGAAGTCAGTATATAGTCCCTACTCACAAAACCTTAAAGCCTGATGAGGGAGATGGGCATAAACAGTGAGGTAGCGATAACACGATGGACCCTTGAGATTTGTGAGAGATGTGCTCCAAAATCTTGAAGACGTGGGTATAGCATCTACTTTTTGTTTGTTTCCTGAGCTTAAATTGGGGCATAATAATATCCTACCTCTTCATAATTGTTGAGTGAATCAATTTAGATCCTGTTTTAAATAAAAACCATAAAACCACACTAAGCTAGTTTGCTTGGGCTCACTGACCAGATCGGCTTTTTGTATAGGCAGCTCAAATCCATATTTAGCAAAATCATTTAATGTATGTAGTGAACCTTGAAAACCCAAATGTCAAACCCTTGAATGCCACGTCTTGTTTAGTGTGATGAACATTTCAGCTGTCTGTTGCTAGCACACATGCATGTACGCCTTCCACTGCCGACAGGAGGTCACTGGGATCCCCTTGGTGATGTTTGCCTGAGGTCGGCACTGTCTCTCCTTTGCAGAGTTCTCTTTGCTCATTCTCTGTGAATACACCCTCTTAGCATGTACACACTTGACTGGTTCCAGACCACCATTCAGAACCTAGTAGCTGCCTTCCCGTGTGCCTGCCTCTTCTTTATCAGAAATTTAGAGAGGGCTGCTGTCTTCACTTAACTTGTGGATTCATTTTAGGTGCAGAAACTTTTCTCATCCACATCAGCATTTTTACAGATCTCCTAGTTAAATGATAGTCATCTGTCCCAAGAGTTCGTTCCCACCCACGTACCTCCCAGTTTAAAGTTAGTCCTTTCTGATTTCTAGTTTTTAGGTTTCCCTCTTGCCTCACTAACAAAAGCTTCTTCTGTGCTGGTTGCTAAACTCCTTCTGAATGTCGGAGCCTCCTTTTCTCCCAGATCATTGCTTTCTTTGACTTTCTGCCCCTCTCTCTCTGGGTGTACAACCTAACAGCATTGTTTCATTGGTCTTGATGTCCTACCTTTCTGAAATCTCCCTGCTGTATAGTGAGTACCCATCATACTGTAACAAGATCATTCACCAATGCATATAAGGGTGCATAAAATGGATATATAACTGCCTCTTTTTTGTACTATTTCCCAATATCTCAAGTTATGAGGTCTATTACTTTCCTAATCCTACTTTTCTTAGAGAATTGTCAAATGTCTTTGGCTTGGGCAGTGCTCTATATATTAAAATCCTATCAATATCTTGTTTCTTGTTGTAATTCTGACCCTCCCCCCGTTTTTATCCTATTCTTCCTTCCCCTAATTCATACAAAACAAAATCCTTGAGTCTAAATCTTTCCTTGGATCTTATAGACTATTACCATCTTCTCAAAGGTCAAGTAGTATGATACAGAAGACATGTAGGCTTAGAAGTCCTGCCCTGACCTTTGACTATTACAGGTAGATTCATCCAGGGTCTGAAGATCGAACCATCCTGCTGCTACTGGATCAGAAGGGATGCCTTATTCACCTCTTGAGGCAGCTAGCTCTTAACCTCTGTGGCTCTTGGAGGAAATGCAAAGTCCAGAAAGAGACGAGAGAGGAGAAAGAAACAGAGGGAAATTTACTTATTCTTCTTTTTCTTTTCCTTTTTTTGCGGTATCAGGATCGAACTCAGGACCTTGCATTTGTGAGGCAGGTTCAGTGCCACTGAGCTAAATCCCCGGCCCTGGAGGGAAATTTAAATTGGTGATAGAAGTTATGCTTAGGCTGGGCCTTCTTTGGTTGTATATTATGGTGAAAGCAGAGCAAGTCCTTCACAGAGAGAATGGAGCAGAAGCATTTGTAGTGATGAGTACATAGTCTTTAAGAGACAGCCAGGCATCTCTGGTTTCTGACAGTGATCCAGTCCTTGCCACTCTGTGAGAAGTGTGTTTTCTTGTGACCACCAATCTCATCTTTACTTGAGGCAGATAAGGGGATTGCTGTCTTTCTTACATACCACAGAACCAAGCCAAAACATCCATGTTCAGTGAACACTTACCAGTCTATCATACATTACACATTCCTTCTCCCATCATTTTTAAGTTGACATTTTTCTCTTTCTTTGTTAATGTAATTTGCAAGATCCTGTGACTTAATGATCAAAGGGTTAAGTTCAGAAGTCAGTTATATCATTTACTGTGGAACTCTTGGGTAAGTTGTATGACCTGTCTGAGCCTTAGTTTTGTAATTTGGAGAGTGAGAATGGTAATAGGATTTAGCTTGCTGTGAGAATTTAATTAGGTATTTTGTATCAAGTAAACAGTACTTGGCATGTGATACAGTGCTCAAGAGATGTTAGTGTATTGTATACAAATACAAGATATAAAGATCTTAGCGTATTGCTTTTCAAACTCTGTGGTAACAAATCAGTTCTTTCTTTCCCTTCAATATGTCATAATCCAATACTTTTGTGTAAGTACAATAAAATGAGTTACTGGATTTAAAATCACAACAATAAAGATATAAGTGTAAATCCTGCTTTTAGTCTATTCAAAAAGTTGTTCTTTCAAGTTATTTTAATATTTTCTTACCCCTAATTTCTCTCTTTCATTACAGACTAGTAATAGTTTGTAGGTTGGCACTGATTGGTGGGCTGTGGTTTGAGTTGCACTGCCTTAGTGTGTATGGAGAGTCTTACAGAAGGTAGAATACATGTGCACTAAAGTGTAGTTGGGGGAAGAAGCAGAGCTGTTCTATAACCAGCTGGTTATGGGAGTAACCAGCATTTCAAGTCCATTTCTTGACCCTGAGCAGTGTATGTATGTGAAACATCTGAGGCTTCTGGGATGCCTTCTTTATATGTTGTCATTCTGTTGCTTCTCTGGTGGTAACATTGTTTTTTTCTTTCCTTGTTGTGCAGTTCTTCTCTCATTTCTCTTCAATTAATTAATGTATTTATTTAGTTATTTATTCTGGTACTGGGGATCGAACTCAACACCTTGCGCTTGCGAGGCAGGTGTGGCACCACTGAGCTAAATCTTCAGCCTTTCCTCTTCAGTTTAGAAATAAGAAAACCCTGCTCATTGAAGGGCCAGATAAACATGCATTATCTTGGACAAATCAGTTCCAGTAAGTACATGGGAGCAGGGTGCTGGGTACTACTGCCTTGTGGACTGAGGAGCAGCATTGTGGCCAGAATAATGTTAGCATTGTGGCCAGAATAATGTTGGGGTGACTAAAACTTAGCTTTAAACTAAAAGGAGAAACCATGGGCACAGGAGTGTCTTTTCATCTTATGCAAAGGCTGTGACAGACCATGAATCTGTGGTGCAGAGTTGCAAGCAGCAGGTTCTAGAAATAGCTATGGTAAAAAATGTTCCATGTGGCCAGGGTTGGATAGTCTTTTCTGAGTGTTTAAGGCGAACTAAGCAATTTCAGATTTTATCCTCAGAGAAATTGTAACTTTCAGTTAAAAAGCACATACTAAGTGCAAGACATCATGCTGTCTTAATTCTCACTACAGATTTAACTCCATTATTCTCTACACAAACAAAACTTAGCAATAGATGAAGCACTTGTCCAAGGCCTTATAGTTTGTGATTGGTCAAAACTGATTTTGAACCTAGATTAGCCAGACTCTTAAAAGGATTTCTTCTTTTTCTACCCCAATAAAGAAATCATGTACTTTTTTTTTTGGAACCACTTGAGAGTAAGGTGCCAGCAGGATGCTCCATCACTCCCCAAAACTTTGGTACTTATTTTCTACAAGAATATTTTTCCATATAACTAAAACACTGTAATCAAAGTTAACAAAGTAATGTTGAAACATTGGTACCATCTAAGCCTTAGAACCCCAGTCAAGTTTGCCGTATATTCCAATAACGTCTTTTATAGACTATGACTCCATAATGTTTATTTCCTCCTAGAACTGTTCTCTTATCTTTTCTTGACTTTCATGAACTTGATACTTTTTGGAGATCACAAGCCAATTATTTTGTAGAGTTTTCCTTGGCTTGGTTTTATCTGATAGTTCCTCCTGATTCAAGTTTGCTATTTTTGAAGGACTGTTGTAGTTAATGATGTTCTTCTCATTGTCCATTATATCATGATAGATAATTTCATTTTGACCAGTTACTAATGATGACCACATTGACCGTATATTTTTTGTTTGTTTGTTTTTGTTTTTGGTACTGGGGATCGAACTCAGGACCTTGCGCTTGCAAGGTAGGCACTGTGCCACTGAGCTAAATCCTTGGTCCCGTTGACCATATTTTTAAGGTGGTATATTCTAGATTTCATGTCTGTACAGATTCTTCTCACTTTTGTAATTTATCAAATGTTTTATGGGAAAATGCTTTAAAACTATAAATATTCCACCTCTGTGATACTTCATTTTTCATTCAGTCATTAAATTGGTATCTATATAGACTCATGGTTTCCTGTTTTATTTAGTGGATTATACTCTTTTATTACTATTATCTCTTTTGTTTTTTTTGTTTTGTTTTGTTTTTTGGTACCGGGAATTGAACTCGGATCCTTGTGCTTTCGAGGCAAGTGGTAGAACCACTGAGTTAAATCCCTGCACCATTATCTCTTTTGATGCTCTAATTATCCCAGATTTGGTCAGTGGGCCTTTCAGGCCAATTTTTGTATTTATTTGACTAGTCCCATCACTCTTTGAATATCTTCTTGCTTTCTGGCACAAGAAGATGTTCTAGGCTCATCTTACAGTTTTCTTTTTTCAGTCCTGGATGAACCATCATTTTCCCTTCCAAGGATTTTAGTGTGAAATAGTATTTAGAAGCCAAGATCTGATTAGAGAGTTTATGGCTGTTGGATTGTTGCTGCTCCCAGACCCTTTTGAGTGACTACATTTACATCTACCTCTGTAGTTTTATATCTGTGTTTAAGTGTACTGTAACTTTGTTTCTAACCCAGTACTATGAAATTCATTCCCATTTTCTTCCTTTCTTAAAGTGTCTTTCTATTACAGTGAGAAACCAAGCTTCCATTATCCTTAATACATTTGGTAAATGATCATTCTCCCTGTTCGTAACCATTCTCTCATCTCATTACTACCTCCTCCCCTGCCTAGGTGCTCCGTTTTTCCTGCTTGGGCTATAACTCCCCATTCTGGACACTTGTCTTCCTTTCAGTGTAGGCACCCTCCTCTCCCAACATGAGCTGCAGAGTGAATTTTCCTAATGACTTTATTAAACAATACAATCCTCTTGTGTGCGTGTGTGTGTGTGTGTGTGTGTGTGTGTGTTGTTTTGGGCTACTATATAAACTACAACATTAAGAGTTCTCTAAAATGATTGTCCAGCTGGTAGAATACTAACTAGAATTTCTTAGTAGGAGGAATGGAACATTAGAACTGAAAAATACCATTTCTTGGGTTCAGTGTGGGTCAATATTTGTATTCTACAAATGATCACAGAACTAGCATTGTTGCTTTGACAAGAAATTGGGACTTAATAGGCTGTCTCTAGAAGGCTCATTAGCAAGACAGTATAAAAGAAAAAGAAGTCTTACTATTTTGCAGTGGATATAGAATGAGGTATGTTCTTCAGTAGGACAAGAAGACTTAGAAAGAATAGTAAGAAAAAGAATCTGCACTGAAAGCACAAATTGGGCTAGGCCTAACCATTGGTAGGACGTTATGTATTCACCAAGCCAAACAGCATGGAGAGTTGGGTTGGAGCATTTTAGATGCAAGGACTCCTCCTTGTATAGGTGAAAAAGTAGACTATCAGGGGATCAGTAAGTAGAAGGCCTGAAACTAGAAGCAGGTGTGGGATTGGGGTGACAATTATATTTGTTGTGTGCTGCTCCGCAAAGAACATAAGCCAGAAGGAGGGCTAGAAGTTACTAAGAAGGAGACTTTAAATCTCTTCCTGTGAGAACTGGGACACTGAGGAGAAAGGTATCACGCTGCCCTAGGCCATACTCATTCCCAAGATCAAATACTCTCATATTTTTCTCATCAGACCAAACTGAGAAAATTTATTTCAAACTTTTGTATTTGAAACACCCCGAAGTACATCTAGTAATTTGGTGATACCATGAAATCCTACCCCTAAAATGCTTGAAGATATAGTTCAATACAAGGAAACTTGTAGGCTATTCAGAATTTTTTTTTAATGCTAGAGAAAGCTGTATTTGTGAATCAAATATATAGAAATAATTGGAGTAACAAATTACTCAGAAGAATTTAAGATATTGGGAATGGAGGGTGGGAATTGGTGTAATAAGTATTGAAATTGCTCTGATTAATTTATAATTTTTTTCTCTTTGTCTTGTATCTTTTTGGTACCAGGGATAGACCTCCGGTCCTTGCACTTGTGAGGCAGGTGGCTTAACCACTGAGCTAAATCCCCGGCCCTTTTGTCTTTTATCTTAATTCAGTCATTTGGGAATTAACTTTCTGAATATCCGAAGGATGCTATGTTTACAGAAATCTTGTTTAGTAAATTCATATTCAGTATTTATCTTTAGGAAACAGTCAAATCCCTTTATAGTTATTGAATTAATATAGTATTATTAAAGTCAGAGAAGTTCGAGGGCTTGTAATGACGTAATGTCATTTCCAGAAGAAAAGAGCATGTAGACTAGGGATCAAAAATATTTCGTACTTTCTGTTCTGGGCATATAGCTCAGTAGCAGAGTGCTTGGCTAGCAGGCATGAGCTCCAGGATTTGATTTCTAGCACTGCAAAAAAACCAACAGAACAAAAATAAAAACCAGATTTTTCATGATAAGAAAATGTGAACAGTTGGTGAATCTGGGTAAATGGTACCTGGTAGTTCCTTGATTTATTCTTAAAGTTTTTGAAAGTTTTAAATTATGTAAACATTAAAAGTCATAAAAGATTTTTACATACAAAATCTGGTATTTTGAGGCCAGAGGAGCCCATTCCAATTACTGAGTACTGACAGTTTGGTTCTATGGCAAGAATTATTTAATGCTCTAACTCTTAAGTATCAAAACCTAATAGGCTAGAGTCCTTGACTCAGATTTCCAGAATAGGAAATAGGATTGGAATAACATTAGAATGGAAATGGTCTAGATTCTTATTCATTCCTCCTGAGTCTTTCTATGTGGATGTACACTGAAAATTTGGATGATGATGTGGTTTTTCTTTTTGATATTATATATATGTATATGTTTGTTCTCAGAGATCTGAGTGATGTCAGAAAATACTAAGAGTATATTTTAGTTTTCATTTGAGTATAACTTTTAATTTCCATGCCACTATCAAGAAATTTGACCAAAGCACTTTTGCAGTTTCTGTTGTCCTTGACACCTTGTAAGCTAGACTTGGGTAATATGATTTCTCCCTAAACCACCTGATCCTGCACACCTTATTGTAACAAATGCACAACTCTTACTGTATACATTCAAGGACATAGTATAAGTGAATGAGATGCTGTATTGTGTATCTGTGTAAAAAGAATGCGTCTTGGGTTGAACAGCGTTTCACTAGTTGAGATTAAATTTTTGATTTTGATACTGATTTCACTACCTTATGAGTAGCACAGTGAACACATTCTAAGTTTGTTGCTGATGGCTGGATGACGTTTTGAGGCATACATTCTCGTATTTCCAGATTCTTCTAAAATGATTACATCTCTTGATTTAGTTAGCAGTCTCATATTTCTACGATTTACTTTTTTTTTTTTTTTGTCTTCTCCTGAAGCAGCAATACTTGCTTGCCTTATTTGCATTATTTCCCCTCTGGCTTTGTAGCACCAACAAGGGCTTGATACTGCATTTTTATAAAATTTGTCTAGCTTTTCCTTATTAATTAGTTGCTTCTCAAAATGATTTTTGGGCGCATGTGAAGGGAAGACAAAAATGGAAGATGAGAGGGAGCTGTGTGCATTTAATTTTTTTCCCTGTTTCTTTTGAACTCCACCTCTTACCTACTTTTAACCTGATAGCAGTTTTCTAGGTTTATTGGGACCCAGATGTTTCACTTCACTGTTCACAATGCTCTCTTTACAGTATCTGAAGTACCAGCTGCACACAGAGGACCCACATAAAGATGAGCTTAGCATACAAACTCTGCTCTACGAACATTAATTCATCAAATCAGACTCTGTTTTGTCAGCCATTCAACATCTATATTTGCCTCTGTGAGCCCTCAGAAATAATCGATGATTCTTCTGTTAATGAAAATACATCCCCAGATGCCTGATCCACATTAGATATGGTGTTAGAATAAAAAGTGTGACTGCCCAACATTTTTGGATCCTTGCAGGTATATGGAATTGAGAGAATGTTCTTTTTGAGAATCTGTATTGAGCTTTAAAGTATGATTTAAAACTTTAAGGAATAATTATTAAGAGTCATGATAGGTATTATTTTATTTGAATGGGATTATGTTATTAGCATACTGATAGTTGGCATCTGTCCTCTACATCAGTCCTCTGCCCTTTCTTCTCTTCAGTTTTTTGTCCCTATTAATTATGACATTGGGGCAAGATTTTACTTGGCTGAAGGTACTTAAAGTCAAAGAGGCTGGTGGGTGATGCATAATATTCATCTTCACCATCCCTAATAATCCTGAGTTAGAGTATATTTGTTAGTGGCCAACTAGTGAAAACTGTGAAATCAGTAATCGTTTCAGTAAAGATTGCTCTTACCTGAAAATCGGCCTGAATTATTCATATAATTTACTGACATTTATATTTATTAATAAAGAGATAGTTAATTTGCAAAAACTTTGCACTTAAGTTTTATTGCCCTGAATTCTTTGTCAAAATTTTCAGATTCTGTCATTATATCCATGCCTTTTAATTGTTTGGTTATTTATAGTTCCTGATTTTCTAATTTGGTAAAACTCTTGATTTTCTTCTTTCAGTCTTGAGTTGTTCCATGGGGAGAGGGGGCAGAACAGCTAATGAATGCAGGAATTTATTGATGACACTTTGCAAGTAAATAACAAAGTTTTCTGTGATTATGGAAATATTGTATGTGTGTGGCATTGACTGTTATAGCAAGCTGCCACATGTGGTGCCTTAGCACTTCAGATGTGACTAGTGTGACGAGAAACTGGACTTTGTGCTTTATTTCATTTTGATTAATTTTAGTAGCCCCACGACTGTTGGCTTTCTATATCAGTCAGCACAGCTCTGGAGCCATTACACCAAGCTAGAGGTTCTGAAAGTGATCTCTATACTTCCTGTTCATCAGTATTTTTCCATGTAATAAAGATTCTTTTCCACTCTTTCCTAGTTCTGCATCTGAAAAAATTCTGAAGTGTTCCTTTTCATCTACTTAGAAAGCTTTTACTCTGTCCTTAGATGGGTCATAAGTGGCTTGTATATTGTGTTACAGGTTGTCTTAGTTTGTCTCAGAGATAGTTTTAGTGATCGGAGACATAATTGTCTACCATCTTCAGGAAAATGAACATTTACTTGTCTCAGACTTGATGAACTTGAAGGGAAAATAGCAGTTTTCGCCTTTTCACAACAAATAATTGTTCTTTTGACTATTTTCTACTACCTTTACTTTTGTTATTTTCTCTGAAAAGTTATCTGCCCACAAGTATTTTTTGCTTTAGGAAAATTTCACATGTAAGTGAGTTTGGGAATGAATGTTAACATCACAACATTCTTACAAAAGGTAAGAATTTGAATAGTGTTCTTAATTTCCAGGAGAGTCTTTTCAGTCTTTTCTAGCACCTCTACAGTTTGTCCTTATCCTCAAGTTTTTCAAGTTGTCCAAACTGTGTTAATCAAGGGGGAAATAGATTCGTATACAAGAAATTTTAATTAAAAAAAAAATCACATTTAGGGGTGAAGTGAGACATACTTGACTCAAGAAACTGGCCAATTATCACGAACTGGTGAATTTTCTCTGCACATTTCCATCCACCTCATTGTAAGCTGCCTCACTTGTCCTCCTTACACTGTCAGAGCAGGAGCTGTTTCATTCAGATTGATTTTGTGAATCAGAAAAGTGGTTCTTAGCAGGGGCTGTAAAACACAAGCTCATTTGGCCTTTTCACAAATAGGTTCTTACCGACAGCAACCTTACTTTCTGTATATGAGCCAAAATAACCCACTGCTGATAAGTAGGCTTGTAGGAAGATTAACTCGGTGGGCGGACTCACCAAAACATTTCATTAGGTTTTTAAAAACCTGAATAAAATTTCAGAGGACATAATTCTCCATCAAGAAGTGCTTTTACTGGTAGGAATGTAAAGGTTGAAGAAAAAAATATTTGTAAATGGTGACAGAATAGTGATTTAGCTTAGGTGACTTATATTTGAAATGTATTTTTTGTACATTTTGGAAAATTTCAGGGAGGTATATTTGACATACATGTGTATCTGTGAAACCATCACAGTTAAGTTGGTGAGCATAGAGCCATTACCTATACATTTTCTCTCTGCTCTTTATAATTTCTCCCAGCCATCTAGGTTCACTTTCATTTCAGATAATCACTGATCTGCTTTTTTTCTGTGTAAATTATGCTTTCCTTCTCTATAAATTTGCATTCTATATCCTTTTGTGTGTGTGTGTGTGTGTGTGTGTGTGTATGTGGTTGGGATTGAACTCAGGACCTTGTGCTTGCCAGGGAGGGGCGGTACCACTGAGCTAAATCCCTGGCCCTATTCTGTATACTTTTATATTAATAGAACTGCACAGTATATACTCTTTGGGGGGGTGGTGGCTTCTGTCACTCAGCTTAATTATTTTGAGATTCATACATATTGTTTCTTATAACAAAAGTTCATTCTTTCCTTTTGCTGAGTATTAGTTGGCTGTGGTTTAGGTATGGTTTGAATGCATTCCCCAAAGGTCGTGTGGAGGAGGCTTAAATAGAACCTTTAGGAAGTGGGGCCATCTGAGAAGTAATTAGGTCACAGGATGCCTGCTTTGGAAGGGATTGATGGTGGTTTTGAAGAGTGGTTTAGTTTCCACAAGAATAGATTCTGAATCTTTTACCTTTTCTCCATCTACTGGTTTGATCATATGGTTTTTTTCTTCAGTCATTTTGTTGATATACTAACTTACACTGGTCTGTTCTCAGATTTTTAAATCATCCTTGCATTTTTGGGGACAAACCTAATTTGGCTGTGATCCAGTATCCTTTTATTTTTAAATTTTTCTTTGTTTTTTTGAGACAGGGTCTTGTTCTCTAGTTCAGGCTGGCCTTGAACTCACTGTGTAGCCAAGGCTGGCCTCGAACTCCTGGTGATCCTCCTGCCTCTGCCTCCCAAATGCTGGGATTACAGGCTTACAGGCATGCGCCACCATGCCTGGCTTCCATTTTCCTTTTAATACATTGTTGGACAAAATTTGGTAAATTTTTGCTTAGCAGTTTTGCATCTGTATCTGTCATGGGTCTTAGTTTATAGTTTTCTTATCTTGTAATGTCTGGTTTTGTCATTGGACAAACTCTGACCTCATAGAATGAGCTAGAAAGTGTTCTCTCCTCTTTAGTTTTCCTTGTGGTTAGAATTGGTATTATTTTTTCGCTAGAAATGTTTGATAGAATTCACAAAGTCGTCTACACCTGGGGCTTCATTTGTGAGAGGATTCTTAACTACAGATGGAGTAACTTTAATAAAAGGGTGTTCACATTATCTATTTCTTCTTGAATTTGTATTTCAGTGAATTTGTTCATTTCACCTAATTTATTTAATGCTTTTGCTGTCTATGAAACTATAGTGAAGATGCTTCTCATTTTTGTTTTTGGTACTGGGGATCGAACTTGGGTCCTTGCGCTTGTGGGCTAGGCGGTAGCACTACTGAGCTAAATCCCTGGCCCTTTTCATAATTTTTTGGGGGGTATGGGAGATCGAACTCGGAACCTTGCACTTGCGAGGCAGGCGGTAGCGCCACTGAGCTACACCTCCGCCCTCATTTCTGACTGGTAATCGGTGCTCTCTTCTTTCCCTGCTCTGGTTGGAGGTTTGCCATTGATTCATTGATGGTCTCAAAGAACCGGCTTTTGGTTACATGACTTTTCAGAATTTTCTGTTTCCTCGGTTTTACTTTATTCTTTTTTATTTCCTTTTTCCTACTCTGAGTTTAGTTCTTTATTTTTTAGTGTCTTAAGGTGAAAGCTTATAGTACATTCATTTGAGATATCATTTTCTAATAATGTTTAATGCCACAAATTTCTACCTAAGTACTGCTTTAGTGGTAACCTATAAATTTCGCTGTTATTGTAGTCCTGGTCTCAGCTAAATCTCACATCTGTGTTGGTTGGTATTGATTGATTATTTGACTTATTATGGATCACGCTTTCCTACTACATGAACATCTTAGTTTGAATGCCAGATACTATGAATTTGAATTTTGTGAATGCTGAATATTATTGTATACCTACAGATCTTTTTCCAGCTTTGTTCTGGGATACAGTGAAGTTGGAATAACTTCTCCTTATTTGTGAAGATATGTTAATGCCTCAAGTGGATGTCAGAAGTCAGGGATAGAACCGAACTACACACACACACACACACACACACACACACACACCCATGTTTTTCCCCTAAGCATATGTAACTCATGTGAAGTTTAATTATTGAATTAGGCACCATAAGAGTAATAAGTACTAGTAAAATAGTATAGTTATAATAACATACTGCGATCAGAGTTATGTGAATGTGAAATTACTTGTGTTTGGAGCTTTCTATTTAATGGCTTTGGGTGCTTGCTGACCACAGGGTAACTAAAACTGTTGGGAAAAAATGCAAATAAAGGGAGATTGCTGTACTTGGAAACCATTTGATCTTTTGGAGTCATACTTTATATGTCCTTTTTTTTCTTTTCATTTTTAAAAGATGGATTTAGAGCGGTGCTTAATCTGGTGTTGATGTTTTATTTCTGAGGTAAGACCTTCTTAAGTACTCTACCAGTGCCAGCAAATCCCAAGTTTTTCAAGTTTGACCTTGGGAATAGGCACTATTGAGGTGCTGCGCCTGCTAATCTTTTCTCATAGTTCCTTCCCTGGCCTGTAATAGGTTTTTCGTATATATGCATTGATCTGTTCTCTGCTGAATACTCAAGGGGTCCCTCTACCATACACAGCCCTTTCCCCCTTGTTATTCTGACCTTTGAGATCTAACTTTGTTCTCACCAGGCTCTTGGCTCATTTCTTCAGGTAAGGGCATCTGCAGGACCAGCTATATATTTTTCAGAGCCCAGTGTAAAATGAAAATATGGGCTCTTGGATAAGTTGGATTTTATGATAGTAAGAGCAGAGCATTAAATGAGGCACAGGACTCTTCAGAGCTGCACTTGCATATAGGTTGCATGGCCGTGAAGCAAGCACTACTGCTCGGCTCCACCTCGTATTTTTTTTGCTATTCCATGGCCTCGAAACTCTTTAAGGCAGTAAGCAGAGACAGTTGTAAGGCTCTGGTCCTCTTTGTTTCTCATCGCTCAAGGATCAGTCTCCTTTTTTTGGTAGATGTCCATAGTCTTACATATTGTTTCATGTTTTTTTGTCTGGGTTTTGGGTTGTTTCAGAATGAAGGATAATATTAGTATTCCCTCTTAGTCCATTTTGCCTGAGAGCAGGAATTACTTTTACTGTACTTTTTGTTAGGTGCCTTTGTGTCAGACTAGGCTAGGATTTTCTTATTTGGTCTATTGGTATAGTATCTCGTTTAGATCTATTTGGAGTAGAATCTCTTCTAACATTTGCTGTTTTCCGATCCTAATTCCTTGCCTTGGAGGGTCTTGAAGTGGAAGCAGATTTCTTGGTAACCATCAACTCATTTTCTGAATTGTACCACTTGATTTCAAGCAAGTGTTAGCTTCCTGCTTGAAATCGCTCTGCTCTTAATTCTTCTCCATGCTGCATTTAAATGCAAGCAGCAGATGGGTGAGGACAGTTCTCCCACCTCTTGCAAAACATCTCTGTTGGTGCAGTTTGAGGCATTTGTGCAGTGAGGTATTAACAGCTTTTCAGATATACCCTGCTCTGTTAACAAGAATATACAGTGATGCAAAAATGAATTTGTCGAGTTTTATGGCTCCATGATCTATCGTATAATATTAATCCTGCTGCAGTGTTATTAAGTCATTTTTCATTTCCCTTCAAATTAATGTTGACGTTCTATTACTAGATTTGTTCTTGTCCCCAGATTAAAACATAAAGGAAAAAATCTTCCCTGCTACAATATTAAAATTAAATTGTAAGGTAAGCAGCGCCTAACTTGGTGAAGTACAGTCCTCCTGGAAAAATTATAATGGGAATTTATTTCTCTGCTTTGTACTTAATCTTGAACAAAAACAGCACAATTGGAATACATTTTTAAGGGCAGCAGAAGAATACAAGAAGGGCAGGGGGATAATTAAAAGTACAGGAATTTCTGAAACCATACCTAGCTGTTATTTCTAGCCTAAAGGATGTAGAAATACCTGCTGGTGGTAAATATATAGGTAGAAGAATTTGGACTGATTTAGGGTCCTGTTTTGTTCATAGGTATAACTATATTCCCAGTTATTAGGGGTACCTAAAAACTGTATCATGATGAGATCAATACTAATAAATCAGAATACTACCATATTCAGAACTCTGGGGTAAGAGAGCCATTGTCATTGTTGCAGAATTAATTCTAAATAGTGCTTTTTTGATGACCCACCCTCTATCCCCCATTGCCAGGAATTGAACTTAGGGCCTCTTGTGTGCTAAGCAACTGTTCTACCACTGAGGTACACCCCAAACCTCTAATGTTCTTGTTTTTTTTTTTTTCTTAAGTTATTTTTTACCTACATGGGAGTTGATATCAGTCTCATATCTGTTGCCTCTATAATAACATTTTAGGGCATTGCAGTGTTTTCTGGTTAGTTAGCTTCTCTAGAATTTTAATTGTTACTGTAGGAGGGGAGGAATCATAAAATTTCTAAGATGTTTATATGTTTATTAATATGAAATTTACTTCTCTTTTGAATGAAAAACAGACAGTTAATATAGCACTGTAAAATAGATATTTGTAAAATAAAATCATATATTTGTATATTTTTGATGTGAAACACTAGTGTTTGTTAATCTGGGGAAATAATTTTATGCTCTAACATTTTCTCTTTTTTTTGTTAAATTCTTTTATTGGTACATTTTAGATATATAACACAATTACATTTCTCATTGGGAATTGTACCTTTACATAATGCATCTTGGTTCTTATTTTTTCCCCATTCCTGGCCCTCCCTTCACCCCCTC
>NW_004624754.1:20126088-20177901 GCF_000247695.1 Heterocephalus glaber | reverse complement strand
TTCTTCTTCTTCTTCTTCTTCTTCTTCTTCTTCTTCTTCTTCTTCTTCTTCTTCTTCTTTTTTTTAAGAGAACATACTCGAACATAGTTTGGTACCATTATCAGAAAGGTCTAAGTCAGGGGTGTTCAACGTTTTGTCTTTCTTGGGTTGCAGTGAGTGAAGAGGAACATCTTAGGCTGCATGTAAAATATTTAATGCAGTCAGTGTATGAAAGTTTTATATTTAGTAAATTAGAAGTAACACAAGCCAAAGTTTAATACTTAAATAAGAAAGCTTACATGTCTGTTTAGTAGCAGTAAGCACCCGCCCTTCACAGGTGTAGGTAGGTTAAACTTTTTGTTGGTAATTGCTGCCTTTTACTTGCTAAGTCACATAAGCACATCTAACCTCTGGTACATGTGTGTTTGATTAGACTGAACATGTATGAACGGCATAGGAGGTGGAGTTAACACTTCACTGTGCCTTCCCTTGCGCCGTGTTCTTTTGACACCTACATAGTCAGACTCCTTGCAATGAAGTCACGAAAAATACTGCTAAAATTTATGTAAGTTTAAAAGTTCCCAGTCTTGGAGGGCACATTCGCCCATGGGACTTGGATTGGAGCTTAGTCTAAGCTTAGTCTAAGTGGCAAATTTGAGAGCCTCTGTATTTGAAAACATCAGTGTTTTACTCTTCAATGAAAATGCTGTTTGGGAGTAAAGATTAAATTTAATATTATTTTCCCTTAAAAACTTTGTCTAAAAGGTGTTCCTAGGAGAGAAAGCAGAAAGAAAAGTTAAAAATGGGGAGGAAAGATCAAAGTAATAATGAAGGAAAATTTGCACTTGTTAAAGACTGAAATCTTCAGTGACCCCACATCAGATAATGAGCAAGATAACTGAGATGAGACCTCACACAAGGTACCACCTGATACAATTTCATAACAGCTTTAAAAGAATGCCTCCAAGACAGATCCACACCAGATGTCCTGGGTAAGGAGAATCAAATAACCAGACTTTGTTAGCACACTGGATGCTATGAATCAGCGAAGCAGTCTATGAAGTGTCAAGGCTAGAGAGTAAAATTTTAGATAAGTGACCCAGGAAAGTCCTTGTAAATAAAAATCTGAAAGATATGAGACAGCCATGTAGATATCTAAAAGATGACCATCTTAGGCAGAACTCTAGCGCAAAGATCATTGGGATAGATGTGTTTTTGACAATTAAGAACAGCAAGGGGCCAGTATGACTGCAGCAGAGGGGTCATGAGTGAGTAGTGGATGAGGCCAAGGGATAAGGTGGCTTAGACCATGTTAGGACTTTAGGATCCTGGTAAAGACTGCAGCCTTTACAGAATAAGTTGAAAATCCATTGAAGAATTTTGAGCAGAATTGTGCTCTGATCTGATTTATGTGTTAGGAGCTGGAATTGCCCCCCACGCCGCCCCACCCCCACGCACCCAGGGCTGTGCACTGAAATACATTCTCAGCCCTTTTTATTTTTTATTTTGAAACAGTGTCTTGTTAAATTGCCCAGGTGGAACTTGAACTTGCGATCCTCCTGCCTCAGCCTTTCTCAGTGCCAATCCCATTGTGCCTGGCTTTTAGTGATTCTTGTGTGTGTGTGTGTGTGTGTGTGTTTTTGGTACCAGGGATCGAACTCAGGACCTTGTTCTTGCAAGGCAGGCGGTGGCACCATTGAGCTAACTCCCCAGCCCTTAGTGATTCTTTTGTGTTAAAAAATAATTGAGAGGGCCGGGGATTTAGCTCATTGGTTTCACCGCCTGCTGCGCAAGCTCAAGGGACCTGAGTTTGATCCCCCGTACCAGAAAAAAAAAAAAATTTTTTTGAGAGCCAAAGACAGAGGACAGTTAGTAGATTACTGTAATAATCTAGGGGAGAGTTCACAGTGGCTTGGATCAGAATGATGACAGTGAGGTGAAGAAAGTAGTTGAGTCTTATTTGAAGTTAGATCGGGCAGGATTTGTTGGCAGATCAGATGTGGGAGAAGGAAAAAATGAAACAGGAGAGGTAGATAGATAATAAATCAAATATAATATAAAGATTTTGATCTGAGCAGTTCCTGAATAGAGTTTCTGTAAACTGAACTGCAGAAGGTTGGGGATAGGGGCAGAAACAGCAGAAGCTAGCTTGGTTGGTTGGTTTGTTCATTCGTTTAATTTATGTGTTGTGCTTGGACCAAACCCAGAGCCTTGTGCTTGCTAGGCAAGTGCTCTGCCATTTAGCTGCATGCCCAGTCTAAAGATGACCTTTACACGTTTTCTGACTCTTTAATCTTTGCCAGTCTGAAAATGGGGGGTGGTATTTCCAGTTCTGTTACTATGAGTGAAGTTGATCATTTGCATTCTTTTATGCTATTCATCTGTTTTAATTAAAGAATTAGAGGAGACTTTCTTCCCTCTCTCTCGGTGGTCCTTTTTTGATTGTGGGATTAATTTTTATAAATTAAGAAATTAGCTCTTTGTGATACTTGTAAATTCCATACCACCCTATTTGGTTTTTAAAAAACCCTTTTTTGGTACAATTCAGGATTTTTTTCTGTATTTATGTTTTTTAACTTGTCAGTCTTTTGCAGTGCTAGGGTTTGTTTCATATTAGGCCTCTACCACCGTTAAAAAGCTATTATTTTTGCTGTTACTTTGGTGGTTTTGTTTGCATTCAAACTGTAATCTGGGTATTAAAGGAAAGGCTGCTCTAGGTGACAGGTTTAGTGAAAGGATATTCTTGCAGAGTCCAGGATGCAAACTGCAAAGCCTCAGCACTCTAGAGCAAGTTTCTTGAGGAACTTTGCAAAGGACACAGTAACTGCAGCTAGCCTTTTCTCAGGCTTCTCATAGTTCCCTGGGAGGGCTGAGTTGGCTGTTGCTGGTACAGGCCAGGGTCACAGTTTTCACACTTTAGTGCTGAGTCAGCATCAGTTGGAGCACCTGTTAAGATGTTAACTAAGTCTCATCTCCAGAGTTTGATTTAACACATTTTCAGTGATGCCAACAGCCTGGGACAACACTGATAACCACTGGCTTCAGAGTTCTGGGCTTAAGCTCTGGAATCAGAAGGTTTGCGTTCAAATCCCTGTTCTGGTAGCTCCATGACTAGTACTATTGTGTGTGGGTGGGGTTGGGTTCTTTCCTCTCCTTGCCTAGCCACAATTCCTTTCCTTGAACCCAGATATGTATTTGTTAGAGCTGCTGAGAAACGTGAAAGAAGTGCTGTGTTTGAAATGGCACACACCGGACACCTAACAATTACAGCTTTCTACTTTTATTGAGCTCTTTTTGGCCAGCATGTCTAACCCATTGCTGTCCAGTAAAAATGACAACATGAGATTTAAAAATTTTTAGTAGTCATATTAAAAAATAAGCAAAAGCAAGATAAGGTGAAATTAACTTTAATACTTTTAATCCAACATACATGAAGTATTATTTCATTCAGGATACCAATTATATAATCAATATAAAACAGATTTTAAAATACTGTCTTGTTCATGTTGTCTGTTAAATTTTTGTGTATTTTATACTTAACATCACATGCCTCAATTCAGACTAATCAAATTCCTCTGATTCTTAGCTTTTACATTTAATAAGTTAATGGATTCCCACCAGAAAGATTTGACTATTCAAATTTTCATATTCATTCAGCATTCTTTTTGCACTTAGTCCATATGAAATAGTAATGCCTTCTTGCCTACAGTGATATATCATGTTTGATAACTCCTTTATGTTTATAAATGAGCAATATAATTTGCATTTTTAAAAAATACTGCTGTTGGTGACTGGCTTTCTTTAAATTGTTTGAGGTTTTTCTTTTAAGTAATAAGGATTGTGTTGTGTTTTAGACTAGGTTTTAAAATTCACTCACCCTTGAAGGGCTATCTTTTGAATTTGTTTCTGGGCAAGCCCTCCCATGCTTGAGGAAAAAAAAAATTTGTATCAGTGCTGTCCATTCATATATCAGCATTTATCAACTCTAGCTGCTGAGAGAAAAATCATGGCAATTTGGGTGACATCTGGGAATAGAAACAAAGCAGAATTCTGCAAGTAGATGACTAGAGCTCCCACAACTATTGTTTTCCCTACCAGCTTTATAGTTTAATTGTTATTACAGTCTCTGGGGTACAGGCTCATTTTTGAATTAAACTTTATATGGTTGCCAGGGATGGTGGCACATGTCTGTAATCCTAGCATTCTGGGAGGTTGAGGCAGGACGATCCTGAGTTCAGTCCCAGCTTGGGCAGTTTAGTAGCTTAGTGAGACCCTGGCTAAAAATAAAATGGGCTGGGGATTTAGCTCAGTGTGAAGGACCTGGGTTCAGCCCCTAGTACTACCAAAAAAACTGTTAAGTAGTGTCATGTCTATCTAGGGATAAAATGGTAACTTATTAGCCTAAAACACTTGTTTTTGAAGGGGTCTCCTTTGTCTAACTGAACATACTTAAACCTATGAAAAAGTTAAAGCACTAGAACAGTGAATACCTGTATATATATAACCTTAACTTAGATTGACCAGTTCCCTATTTGTACCCTAAATGTCTTTTATGGCGGTTAAAATTTTTAAAATCTAAGATCCAGTCAGAGTTCAGTCATTTGATTATGTCTCTTTGGACCGGGGATTTAGCTCAGTGGTTCCACCGCCTGCCTCGCAAGCACAAGGACCCGAGTTTGTTCCTGGGTACCACGAAAAAGAAAAACGGCTGATTATGTCTGTTTATTTTACTTTAATCTGCAATGGTCATTATTTTTTGGCAGTATTGGCTTTCTTGGAGAGTCTAAGTCTTGGTCAAAGTTTATACAGTGTCTAGCATTCTGTATTCATCTTACTGGTATCTTCATGGCATGAGAACTTTGTAGAGTTATATATTCTTATATGGTGTGTTCCCTGATGTCAGTTGTGCTTCTCTTGGTATTTCCAGGTTTGAACATTGGCTTAAGTTGGTGACCTCTAGATTGCCTTGTTGCACACATATGTATTTTTCCATCTTTAATTTCTGTGTAATCTTTGGGGTATAAGCTTAGTTTGGATTAAATTTCACATAGTCAAGAAGTCTTTAATCTAGGGAGTAAACAAAGTTGTTAGCCTAAAACATACTATTTTGGTCTCCTTTACATGACTAAATATGTTGAAACTATAAACCTAAAAATACAGCCTCTGCTAACTTTTGTTAATCTTTACAAATTACTTTATTTTTAGAAATTACTTCTTTTTCCAAATCTTTTGTTTTGATTTGTGTTTTGTTATTGTTTTTTGTTTATTGCTCATTTGCTAGTGGGTTTTTGTTATTATTTGATTTTTATTTATTTATTTTTTTGGACAGGGTCTCAGTATGTAGTTCAGGTTGGGCTTGAGCTCACTGTGTAGCCCAGGGTGGCCTTGAACTTGCAGAGAACCTCCTGCTTCAGCCTCCTGAGTGCTGGGATTACAGGTGTGTGCCACCATCCCCGGCAGGTTTTTTTGTTGTTTGCTTTTAAAGACCAACTCACTGTGTTGCTGGGCTGCTCTTGAACTCTTGGGCTGAAGTGACCCTTGCATTTCAGCCTTCCACATAGCTGGGCCTGCTGGCATGTGCCACTGCACCTGGCTTTCTAATTTCCTGATAACATGAAATACTTATTGTTACCAATAACAACAAAATATTGTTCAGATCTCTATCAGTTTCCTTTAAAAACTCAAGAATTTTACTTATTTCTTAAAATATTTAATTGTTTGTCTTTACCTTATCCAAATAAAAAATTGACCCATGGCTTCTCTTATATGAGAAACCCCAAATAGAAGATAGATAATAGGAAGTAGGGAGATAAATCTTTTTCATATGGGAAGGGCCTCAAGAGATAGATGGAGGGGGAAGAAGGGGAAGGGAAAGGGATGAAAAAACAATTGAGATGCGCTAGGTACATATACCAGCTCCTCACAAGGAATGCAGTCATTATATGATGCAAACATGTACTGTATGTACTACTAAAAATTACAAATAGGAAAAAATATAAAGACCAGTCTTAGCCCTCAGACCGTACAGAAACAGGCTGTGGGCCACATTTGGCCTTAGGTGTCTGCTAAACTTTCCTCTAAATGGTGCTCCAGTCCCAGTTTAGCTCCCGCACAGTTAATCTAGAATGTGGCTGAGACATCAAATGTCTTAGCTACTTTTGTCATTGCTGAGACAAAATACCTAACATCCACAAGTTAAAGCAGGAGAGGTTTATTTAGCTCACAGTTTGTAGAGATTTCAGTCCATAGTGAGCTGGCTCCAAGGCACAGTGGCGTAGCAGAGGAGAAACAGTCCTTGGCAAAGCAGGGCAGGCTGAAGGCAGCAAAGTAGTGAAGCGATGACAGCAGCCCTCTTTCTGTCCCTTATATTCCACCCAGGCTACTCACTCTTAGGGTGAGGCACCCTTAATTCCAGCATCACACTTTTAATCCCTAGATCCAACCACCTCTGAAAAGCCTCACTTACGACCATATGAGGCTTTGTGGGGGACATCTAGATATAAGCCATAGCACCAAATAAGACAGTATATTTAAAATGGCTTTCTAAACTGAAATCTATACTCATTATTACACACTTTTCAGTGTTTAGCATATAATCTTTTTGAGATGAGGGCAAAGATTGAGACAAGGTCTTGTTATGTAGTACGGACGGTCTTTGAACTTACTGCATAGCCCAGATTGGCCTCAAAGTAGTTGTGATCCTCCTGCTTTAGCCTTCCAAGTGCTGGGATTATAGGCGTATGGCCCCACACTAGGCAAAACATGGAATAAAAAGCCTGTAAAAGTTAACATGGAATAAAAAATTATGACTTTTACATACTGATTATAATGTTATGATTTCAGGATGGAACAAATATGTTATGTTAGGATGTTTTGATCTCAAACAATAGAGTTTAAAGTTACTGGAGGAAAAATCCCGATGTGCTTTTAGAGGACAGGCTGCTTAGTTCCCTTCTCATAGTGGATCAGGAACCCTTTTATTTTTCTTACAGTTACTACTACTCATAGTGAGATTAGGTAGACCACCTGGTATCTGTCTGTGAATAGGAGTATTTATGAGCAAGGTTAAAGCAGTTCTTAAATGTCCATTTCTTCGATAGAGAGAGACTGCTTATTCCAAGTTGAGACATTTCTTTTTCCCCCAGAAATTGCCTGCCATCACCTCCCTTGCAGCAGAATGACTAATTATGAGCTGGAGTCTTAACATTTTTCACTGTTTTGACATTGTGTGTTTGGCAGAGTGTAGGGTACTTCTTACTTCTTCAGAGTGTCTATATTTATAAAATACAGTGTAGATTCCTTTATAATATTAGATATGTCATTTGTAACTCTTGTCATACAATTTCCATTGATAAAACCCATCTGCTTGGCTACAAATCAGACTAGATTAAGCAGTTTGTTACCTTTTGTGGTTCACTAGAGTAATTTGAAACAGTGAAGAATCTACCAAGACTACAGTGCCAGATCTTTGCAGGTGCTGTTCTTTGCCTTATAAACATATATCTGGCTAGATATCAGGCGGTTTCCCCAGGTGTGGTATACAGGAGACATCATCCCCAACATTCTTATCTCAGAGAGGAGGGATGTTCCTAATGATGGTGTTCTAGGATGTGCTCTTCACCTGACCCCATGGTTCAAGCTGCCTTTTTTGCTGGCAGCGGAGAGAGTTCAACAGTTCTTGGAGCGAGACATCGAGTGAATGGAGAGTAAACTGGGAGGGTAGAAACAGGAAGGCAACAGCATTATTAGCTAGGCATACCTGTGTGAGGATATTGGCTTTGTGGCTGTAACATACCTTGTCAAGAGCAGAGGGGTAGCTGTTGACTTGCACCAGATCGTATTAATGAGATCTCTTCCCCTGACCCTTTCAAGGACTGTTAACAGAAGTTTTAATTTGATAACTTCTTTCTTAAGCCAAAGGAAGCTTTTATCCTTTTATCTTGATCATAATTGTAGGGACAAGCATTTTGAGAGCACTCTTTTCAAGCATTAAATTCTCAATTTGAGTTGCTTTTAGCAACCCAGTCTAGGTTTCAGTGTAGTGAATTGTAGATAGGCCTTTGTGTTTGTTTCTTGTACACATTGTTTTGCTTTATATTAATGAAAGGTTCTGAAATAAAATGGGAATTATCTTTTGGAAATTGCATTAGGAAAATGTAATGATGATTATCCCATAGCTGCATTGTTGTACAATTTAAATTCTGCAGTGGGGGCCAGGGATTTAGCTCAGTGGTTTCGCCGCCTGCTGCCCAAGTGCAAGGACCCAAGTTTGATCCCTGGCACCCCCCCTGCCCCGCCCCAAATTCTGCAGTGGGAATTTAAAAAATGTTTAAAGAATTCAGTGGATAAATATTTATTTGTTGAATATATGTAGCGTGTACTATGCCTGGAAGTTTTTACCAGAACCAGAAAATATGAAATATGTACTACTTTTAAGATTATATTGATAGTCTTCACAGTATTTCTCAGCACTGTTATCAACACATGTATGAATGGAATAACTACTTAGGTTTATCATATCCTTGTTATGCACTTATTTCTTATTACACAAATTTAAGGGGTTAGTTAACTGTCTCACCCTTACAGAGCCAATAACTGGCAGAGCCTCTATTCAAATCAGGCATTGGGATGTTTCATCTCCTTTTGTTTCCTGGCTCAGGTGCCCACACAGCCCCCGCCCCTCCCCTCCTTGTCCCATCCCACCTCCTCCCTTTTTCCTTCCTGCTCCTGGACCTCCTCTTCTTTGACAGTAATTTGGAAGAAGCTGCAAAATTCTTTTTTTTTTCTTCAGAATTTTATTATAAAACTTTAAAAGAAAAAATGTGGTTTTCTTTTACCACTTTCTATATATTTCTACTCAATTTCTTTCTGTAAATATATTTGTAAATATATTTGTGACTATATTTTCCTGTATCAGACATTTCTGATAGTATTTGTTTTGTTTTCCAATTATTTAAATTGCTACAGATTATACCATTGACTTAATTTGTGCATATTTGTCCATCTTTTCTCTTACTTTGGCATTGTTTTGGGTTTTTGAAAATTTTCATTGTTATACATTGTAACGAACATTTTTCTGCATACAATATTTTTGTTCTGGTGGATTATTTTTGTAGAATAAATTTCCGGAAGTGAGTCACATTTACTTTGAACCTCATATAATGAGTTTCTGCCTATAAATACCTTTATGAATTAGGTAGGGAGAGATACATTTTCAGAATAAGATGTATTCCTTTGAAAATCATATTTGGATATAAACAATTGAAGGGGTTGAGTTAATAATTGTTTTCTTATTTTCATTGGGAAAAGTAAGAATTACAGAGATAACAGGCAAATACTAAATAGAAGTGGTTTAGCATCTCGGTCTTATTATTTGGCTTGGTCTTTCAGTTCTTATATTTTTAGAATATAGTCACTGTGAGTCCAAGCCCTGTAAGGACAATGAAGATGGAGGAAAGAATACATTGTAGTGGGATAGAAGAGACTTCAGGAATACCTATGGACTTTGACAAGAATGATAGTTTATCATTCATACCATCAGAAAGTCAGAAATTTAGTTAACTGAGATGTATAATGGTGGAAGAAGAGGAGAGACTTAGGAAAATGTGCAGTACAGGCAATTCATATTCCTAGGGAGTCCCAAGCCAGCTTCTCCTGAAGAATGTGAAGAATGTGGCTGCTGGAGTGAGGTTGTGGTCACTGGGAAACATTTGTCTGGTGTTAATCAAAGTGCTTTATTTTCCTCATTGTGGACCAACACTGCTGTTTCATTTATCCTGTGAGTCTTGGCAGGCCCTTTGTAAATGCTTATTTGATTGTTTTTAATTAAGAGGATCTCTTTGCAAAGAGTAGTTAGCAGATGTGTAGTGAAAATTGTGCTAGATAACTAGAGGCTTCTTGGGCATAGGCACGGAGTGTGTGGGGAGAGACTTTGATGGCATCATTGGATGGTCAACAGAGTGGAAAGATTGTTTAGAAAGATTATGTTAATCGTTATTTTAAAATTCCATTTCAAAACTTAGATCTTTTACAAAACTCTGGATTTGAATGTGTATAGCAGCTTTACTGATCTCCAAAACCTGGAAGCAACCAAGATGTCCTTCAACAAGTGGATGACTCAACAAACCATGTATAGTACATTTCATACAGTGGGATCCTAGTCATATTGAGCACCCAGATCTTGGTTTCTGACTCCATTTTTTAATTAAAGGAACTAGGGTTCTTAGAAAAATGGCCAAAGACTGGGGCAAGAAATACACAGGATGAACTTGGAGCATATTGTAGTGCTAGAAAATAAGTACATGCCTTTTAAAAACGAAACAAAAAAACCCCACAGTGATAGGGCCACGTCAAAGGGACACAGCCTTTGAAGGAGCTCCCAGTAGCCAAAGCTAGAACAATTTGGGCAACAAAATGTAGCCCTTTAGGTTATAACCTAAAGTATAGAACAGATACTCATGATCCCACACTTAAATAACCAGTAAATGATTGAGAGAAAGAGACAAATCTGCCATATAGAATTCCAAATAATGTATGTAGATATGTAGCTGTTCTGCCCAATTATGAATTTATACATTAAATTAAACACAATAAGAGATTAACAAATGATAAAATAGGACGATTGTAACAATATACTGTATTCTAAGTTATTTGAACTTGGTCTCTCCCAAAAATCTTACTGTACTGCACTCACCCTTGTGATGATTTGAGATGACACAGTGTCATGTGATGAGATGAAGTGACGTGAATGACTGAGGCATTGTGACAGGCCTATGACATAAGGGCAATACTTCAACAGTCTGATAGCTAAGAAAGCCACTAAATGACTGAAGGTGGGTACCATATACAGTTGTCCCTCAGTACCCATGGAGGATGAGTTCCAAGACCCCCTACAAATATCAAAATCTGTGGATGTTCAACTCCTTTATTTAAAACAGCAAGGTGTTTGCATATAACCTATGGACATCCTCCTGTGTATTTTTTCTCTAGATTATTTACAATAGTTAATGCAGTGTAAATGCTGAGTAGTTATTGTACTGTATTGTTTAGGAAATAATTATAAAAGTCTGTACATGTTCAGTACAGACTATACATATACACATATATATATACACATGTATACATATATATATATATAAGATCGTATGTATGTTACTGGGAATCAAACTCTGGTCCTTTTTGCATGCGAGGCAGGTGGCAGAACCACTGAGCTAAATCCCTGGCCTCCAGACATTATATTTTTAAAAATACTTTGATCCATGGTTGGTTCAGTCAATGGATGTGGATCCCATGCATGTGGAAGATGGATGTGCTGATGGTACAACATGGATATATGCTGGACAGAGGAAGGTTTGATCACGACAGCAAGACAGTGCGAGATTTTATCACGCTACTTCCAGTGGTACACAGTTTACATTTATGAATTGTTTAGTTCAGAGATTATCCACTTAACTGAAAACACAGGAAGTGAAATGGTGGATAAGGGAATTAACTATGTATCTGGTAGCATCTTAGCAAAGGAGGAAACTGATTTCTGATACTTAGGCTTGTAGCATTGTATTACCTCCCTTTGAGATATATGATCCGTGTTCTTCTGTGGGGACCCCTCTTTGTATTTATTTGGGTTGCTTGAGGAGAACAGTCTGATAAAAGTAATACCCTATGAAGTCCAAACACTTTACTTTTTATTTTTTAATTTTTTTTTGGTACCGGGGATCGAACTCAGTTCCTTGCGCTTGCAAGGCAGGCGACAGAACCACTGAGCTAAATCCCTGGCCCCTAAATACGTATTTTTTTTTTTTTTTTTTTTTGGTACCGGGGATTGAACTTGGGACCTTGTGCTTGTGAGGCAGGCAGTGAAACCACTGAGCTAAATCCCCAGCCCCCACACTTTACTTTTTAAACAAGGATAAGTAGGTGTCCATTCAGATGGAACTGAATGATACTAAATACAGCAGTTTTTATTAGTACTTTTTAATACTGTACTTTCTATATTTAGAATATTGGAATGTGTACAGTATAAATTCATAACTGTTAAACTTGAATTTTCAGCTATTTTAGAGTTGAAATATCAAAATCATGAAGTCCAGAGGTAATTCTCAGCCTTTATTTTTAACTATTCAAGGTTAAAACTTTTATTCTTTGCGTTAATGCCTTGCTATATCACAAATTATCATCATGTAGTAAAGTTGTGTAGATGGGGAAAGAAAATGGCAGTTCGTTTGGAGGTGATCAGTTGTTATCCAGGGCTTATCTATAGCCTATAAAATACAGATTTTAAATTACAACATCATTATGGTCCCTTCTATGGGTTGGTGATTTTCTTGACATCAGAGAGTTGTCAAGGTATGTGTGGATAACGAACTGCTTAGCCTATAACGGAAGTAAGTGATGGACAACCTTCAGTGAGATAATCAGCTTTTGAAAGAGTGATGGCTTTGAAGTTTTAACACGAACAGGATGGAAAATGAGAGTCTGCTCAGTAGTTTGCTGAGAATCTGATAAATTTCTTTAGTGCCATGTCAAATCCCAGGAGCTCCATGTAGGATGGTTTTATTTGGGGCTCTAATATGGACATATTCTCTGTGCCTACTCTCACTGTATAGACTTGTCTAAGTATGTTTGAAAAAGAGAATTGAAGTCTCAAAGATGGGCTTTAATAGCTTTAAAGATGGCAGACATTGATAGATGAGTACTAAGACTAATTCCTTGCAATCAAACCTTAATTTCTTTATAGTACCAGTACATAAAATGAGTGTAGGTGTGCATTATTACATTTTCAAGAGCTACTAGCAGTTGATTGCCAAAAACTGTACTTTTAATAGCACCTGACTTTCCTAAATTGGAATTGTGTAGTAGAAGAAGCTCTTAAATAAGTTTGTTCTCTTCATCTCTGTTGTGAGTTCTTGGGCAAACTGAGAGATAGCTTACTACTTTGTAGAATGATACTACTACTACTGCCACCTATTATGTCATAGAATTCTTGTGAGAGTAAAATGATACAAGGTACATAAAACATTTTGAAGGGCTTTGCTATTGTTTTTTGGCAGTGCTGGGTATTAAACCCGGGGCCTTGTGTGGACTAGGCAATGGCTCTACCACTGAGCTATGTCTCCTAACCCTTTTTATTTATTTCTTATTTTTGAGACAGTCTAGTTAAGTTACTTATGAATAGTTGGCACTACAGGCATATGCCACGATGCCTGACAAAATAATAATTATGAATTCTTGGCCATGATACTGTCACAGGGTCATTTTATGATCGGGAGGGAAAATTGAGTAGTTTAAAATTATTCATGGAAACAGTTTATACATTTTAATTTTAGAATTAAACAAAGAAAAACAGCTAGCTAGTAAGTTGCAGATTCAGAGTCTGACCTTTGTCTACAGAATAATGTAGTTATTCACGATTATACGTACCATACTTTTATTTTTCTTTACACTCAAAATTATTCACGTGTGTCTTGTCTCCTTTTTCTTAAAAGGGAAGAGACACACTGGAAGAGAGGAAAGGAAAGAAGGAAGTATTAAAAAACTATCTCTTATTGCATACCCTTTTTAGACAGAAGCGTTTAATACAAAACAGGTTTCTGGAAGGATAGTAACAAAGTCACTGAAGTCAAAGATACATTCTAAATTTTAACAGTATGGTACCAGTTTTACTAAATCTGATTTGGTGTGGTACTGTCTTCTCTGGATGTTGGATTTTTTTTTTTTTTAAATACTGCAGCAATTTTAAGGTTATGTATGGAATCTAGTAAGAACTATGTGCCTTTTCACTTGATTCTAAATAAATCATGATCATGAATGTTTTTAGCATATATAGTGGAATTACTTACTGTAAAATGCAGTAAACAATGTCGACAAAAGCTACCTTTCTCAAAATACCATTGAAATCAAATTAACTTTTCTCTCCCTCTCTCCCTCTCCTCCCCTCTCTCCCTCTCCCCCTCTCCCCCTCCATACTGGGGATCGAACTCAGGATCTTGTGTTTGCCAGGCAGGCTTGGCACCACTGAGCTACATCCCTGGCCCTGCTTATCTTTACTAGTTATGACAAGTAGCTATTTATTAAATGTTATATAAGAATGTAGATAAAATAATCACTTTACTTGCGATGACGAATTTTAAAAATCTTCTAAAATTATTATAGCTATTACATTCTGCATAATTAATAAAATGTGACTCGACAAGAGAATATTACAGCTGAAGAAATATTAATTTGATCAGATTTCTTGAACATTTCAAAAAACAGGAATCAGAATATTACTATGATTTTTATAGTACTATATATGAGGTAGACCACTTGGATGTTGCTGTCAACACTAAACTAAATGTACAGTTCAGGGGATATGAACACATGTATATATGTGTTTGGTGGATTTATTAAGCCTATAATTCTGGGTTTTTTCTTTTTCATTAAGTTTATTGGTACATTTTAGATATACAATACAGTTACATTCATCATTGGGAATTTGTACCTTTACATGATGTATCTTGGTTCTTATTTTTTTCCCCTTCCCCTGCCCTCCCTTCACCCCTTCCACCCTGCCCTATTTACAAAGACTTTGTTTCTGTTTTTTCCTATTCTCATATTTTTTCCTTTCCCTTCTTTCCTTTTCCCTCCCCCTCCCACTTCCCCTACCCCTTTAGACCTTTTCTTCCTATTTCACATTATCAATTATACATTTTGATCCTTTTAGTTTTTCACACCAGAGAAACTATATAATTCTGGTTCTTTAAAATCCCTTAACAAGTTTTTATTGGGTAATGACAGATCACTGAACCAAAAGAGTCTTCTCCTGGTATGTTTAATAACTTCCAGTGAAGGCTGAGCCAGCTACCTTAGGAAGTCATTCTTGCATAGTGTAGCCCTGAGACTTAGATTAAAAATATGTAACATGGGTATTTTTTTCTGTAAGGATAGCTTCAGCATGCGCTGTGCCCCAGAGAAAGGTCATCATACGTGCACGTGTGTATGTGATGTGTGTGTGTGTGTGATCTTTAGCAGGGGAAGATGGGGAAGAAAGTGAGTTAAATATACTTGAGGTGATGTTTAATAACAGATGTAAGTTAAATTGACCAGCTGTTGTGTGTCTCTACTTTTGCTGTAGTAGAATGTGGGATAGTGAGAAATTTCACAGAAATTGTTTCACACTAAATAATTCCAATTGTTTCTTTTTATACATAACAAGTGAAATTTGGCTGGTTAAGAATAGCGGTCGTTTCTAAATAAAATAAAAATTTGGCTTTGTTCTGGAACTCTGTTTTGAGTACTTTTGTCCTCAGTGTGAATTATAATAAGAAAACTTGCCTGCCTTGCAAGCATAGGGTCCTGAGTTCGATCCCCGTACCAAAAAAAAAAGAAAAAAGCTTAAAAGTATCCAGGCTAAATTTGTATAATTTCTTCACTTAGTCCATGGGCCAGGATTTCAGAATTAGCAATGAAGTGATCATAATTAAAATGTAGCAGTTTAAGATCAGCAGCTGTGATGTTGGCCGCTATCAGCCCTGAGCTAGTTTCTTTTTTTGTTTTGTTTTGTTTTTTTGGTACTGGGGATCGAACTTGGGTCCTTGCGCTTGCGAGGCAGGCAGCGGAACCGCTGAGCTAAATCCCTGGCCCTAAATGTCCATTTTTTTAAAGAAGGAAGATGTCACAATTTTTGGACTAAGTAGTTAAATAGTGAATTTTGATTAAAAATGAAAACTAAAGCTGGAAACCACCTTAGAAGTCATCTACTCCACCTTGCACCTGAGCCTGTTCAGAGATTCTGTTCAGAGTGAGATTCTTTTGAGTGCGAACTCTGCTCTTGAAGTGTAGCAGCAGAGAAATCCCCTCACTGTTCGTCACAGCCTTCTCTTTCTTTGTCCTCTGTCCTCTCCCCCCTTTTCTTTCTCCCTCTCTCCTCCTTCCTACTGTTTGCCAATCGAATCTTCTGTTTCAGCTTCTGAGCTTTCTGAAGACTTTGTCTAGGTGTGTAGGCTGACTTTTCAGGTCCAGGTGAAGGGTACGTATTGACTTGTGTTGCGTCTCGTGTGTGAGGGGACCTGTAAAAATCACAACGGGCGTTAAAAGTATACTCCTTCCCATATACTTTTAGACAAGGTTCAGAGGTTTAGTCCACTGGTGATTAAGAGTCCCCTTCATGTTTGCCTGAAAGCATAACTGTTTAAATACCAGCTCTACTTACACTGGAGTTGGTTGCCTCACACACCTGTGTTATCAGTTGTAAGCACTTGAACTGCCTCTGGGGAAGAGAACTGAATTACTGGAAAGAAACATAAGTACCTGAGTCTTCATTGCTTACCTTTTTATGCCTTTTGTATTTTGAGCTGTATGAGTTATATTTCTAATCAAATAATAAGTTTTAAAAAATTCTCAGCATCTTCACTGTAAATGTGTGATCTCTGATGCCAAGCACTGTTTTGTGGAAGGGGAGAAAATACTAGGTTTGGGTGGCATTTTCACAAGCGATAAATGCTTCTGGCCTTGTTTCCCTCTGACATCTTGGATTTCTTTTTTTCTCTCAGCAGTGAATAACCTCCAAGCACTGTTGGGTATCAGGTTATAAAAGAGCCAGTGTTTATCTCCCACCCTGCAGTCTTCAGTGTAAATATCTGAAAATGGTTATATCAACAGAGACAAAATGATCTTCCAAATTTCTCTTGTGCATCTGTTAGTCTGCACGAGCTCGCCAAAATTGTATTATGAGCTCTTACAGGATCCTGCCATAACCTATAATGTTTGCCATCCTCCAGCCTCTGTCTCTGAAGTGCATGTGGCTCATTTCTTTTGAAGGTGCTTTCCTAGGAAATTCCTGGGGCAGATTAGGTCTCCTTTTCTTGGATTCACACATCAGTATAGTGATTTTAGTTTGATCTGGACACATTTTGAGAGAGCAGATGTAATGAATGGTAGCTATCACTACCTTTTATTTTGCAAACTCTGTAATCAGTTGCCAGAATAACAAATAGGTTACAGTTATATTACCATCTCTGAAATCTGTATTTTATCTTATCACTTGTTTTGGTATTCTTGAAATGAGAGTATTGTGAGGAGGGGTAAGGTAGAGGAGTCGATGTTAACTTTGTTTCATTTCTATCAGATAACTGGGCAGAAAGTTCCAGGCTCCCTTGGAGCCCTAACTGTGCCTCTGTATAGGACTTCAACTGGAATTCTGAAAATTTAGACTGTATCACAGCATCATTGGACTAGATTAATTTGGGTTCAGCAGCATGCCTTTTGCTTTCATCTGCAGCTGTTAGCTTTTTCATACTGTTGTTAGGGCTTCAGTGGGAATGTACTAATGACAGATTGTGAAACACTTTTTTAACTTTTCTGTTTTAGTTTAATTTAGCTGAACATTTCTCTAAATGTACTATATGCAGAATAAAAGATAGTTGGTGAATACTTAATTGCAAAGTCACTTTTTAAGATAGATGTTTCCCATGAGCTATGCTTTGCATATCTAATAGCTTGTGATTGTCTCAGAATCCTGAAGAGTATATGTACCCGTGAGCCTATTGGGTTGGCACATACATGCCTGAAATCTCAACACTGGGGAGGCTGAAGCAGGAGGGTCTCCAGGAGTTTGAGGTTAACCTGCTAGGCTGAATAGTGAGTTCAAGGCTGGTCTGAACTACATGGCAAGACCTCATCTCAAACAACAGCAGCAACAACAAAATAGAATATGTATTTATTGCTGCATCTGGTAAAATCTACAACTTGGTAGCACAGTCTTCCTCTACCAGTTTAATTGTGGCAACATTGGTATAGTGGTTGTATGAAAGATACTTTTGGCCATTTTATAGCTGTCCTGGAGTAGATTTTAAAAACCAATTATGTATGTAGTCATGTGGTTATATAATTTTAAACAATTACACCCTTTGTGAAAGTCAAGACAGGTGATGTACGGTAGTACGTAAAATCAGCATTGGATTAGAAATCTGTTCCAGTTTTTACTCTGTTTTTAGTTATAATCTTAAATCACTACTTCAGTGCATTAATATTTTTCTTTCAAAAAATAGGAAACTTGGCAACATTTGTATCTAAGGTATTTTAATATTCTGTGACCTTGTAATTTTATATGGTTCAGGGAAGGTCCATAGATCAAGAAGCAAATTGGCTAGTAAGTGATTGAAAGATATGAAACTAACAACATTTACGAAGTTGGGAAGGGGAAAAGGAAAGCCAGCAAAGAAGCAGTCGTATAGAAGGGCAGCAGATACTCAAGACCAGCCCTGGAGGGTCTCGAGGCATCCTCACAGCTTTCTTTCCATTCTGCCCCTCCACATTCCTATCCCAGTGCTCAGTGAGACTTTTGACTCTTTTGTATTTTTCTGTCTTTAAGTGATACTCTCTTACCTGTTCCTTCAGGGTATACTACATTTTTACTGGTTCATGTTAACTAACATGATAAACTATATTGATTAAAAAATAGCTTTATTGAGATATAAATTCCATGTCACTCAAAATGTTCAATTCAGTGGTTTTTAGTGTATTCATAGTTTTGCAACCATCTCTACAATCTGATTTTAGAACATTTTCATCTCCCTCCAAAAAGAAACTCCATACTTATAAATGGTATTAATTTGATCATATTCAGTGTGAATCCCTAACCACATATTTCTGCAACTAATTGAGGACGTTTTGGAGTCCACTTAATAACTCAGAAATTATTAGTGGTGGAGGTTTAGGCATTGTGCAGGGTAAATGTCATTTTGCTGCTTCCCATACTGTGCTGCTTAACTCAGTAATTTACTGTTTTATTAAGGAATAGGACCCAGAGGGGCCTGAAGGTTTGGTGGTTAGCCATTACATTGATGACTGTATGGGTACAGTGAAAAGGAGACATGTTCCATACTTAGTGTGGTAAGCAGCAGTGACTGAAGTCTTCTGTCCATATTGTGGATGGTAAGTTAATGACACCTGTAAGATACATCTTTACATGCAGGGATTTGCAGACGTGCATTATGATTCCTTTACGATCCAAAGGAGAAACGTTATTTCCCTCTAAGTATTTCTCCATTTTGACCAATTCCTGTCATTCTTCTTCTCATTATTAAGTCTTGATTTATATATATTTTTTTAAATTTTATTTTTATCGGTACATTTTAGGTATACAATATAATGACATTCATCATTGGAAATTGCACTTTTACATAATCTCTCTTGATTCTTATTTTTCCCCCTTCCCCTGCCCTCCCTTCAACCCCTCCATCCCTCCCTATTTACAAAGACTTTGTTTCCATTTTTTCATTTTCTCATATTAATTACATTCCCTTCTTTGCTTTCCCCTACCCTTCCCAGTTCCCCTTCCCCTTTGCCCGTTTTAAACCTTCTAGTCCTTACTTACATTTTCAGTTTCTCACACTAGAGAAACTATTTGTTATTTACACATGTGTGTCCTATTTATTTCACTTAAGAGTATCGCCTCAGTGTGTATCTATTTAGCAATAAATGTCTAATTTCTCATTTTTTGTTTTGTTTTTGTTTTTTTGGTACCAGGGATTGAACTCGGGTCCTTGTGCTTGTGGGGCAGGCAGCAGAACCACTGAGCTAAATCCCCGGCCCTAATTTCCCCTTTTTTCTATGGCTAAGTAGTACTCCATTTTATTTTAAAACCACATTTTCTTTATCCAGTCTCCAGTTGATGGGCATTTGGGCTGTTTCCAAGTTTTAGCTATTACAGACTGTGCTGCTATGAACATGGATGCACATATATCTCAGTGGTATGATTCTTTTAATTCTTTTAGGAAGATACCCAGCAGGGGAATAGCTGGGTGAAATGGGACCTCTAATCCTAGTTTTTTGAGGTAACTCCATACTGATTTCCACAGTGGTTGCACCAGTCTGCACTCCCACCCACAAAGGAGAAAGGTTCCTTTCTCCCCACAGCCCTGCCAGCATTTGTTATTGGTTGTTTCCTGATAGCAGCCATTCTTTCTGGGGTGAGGTGGAATCTTAGCATTGTTTTCATTTGCATCTCTGGAATGACCAGTGATGTTGAATACTTTTTCATGTGTTTGTTTGCTATTTCTACTCTTTGTCTGAGAAATGTCTGTTCATTTCAGATGCCCATTTTTGGATTGAGTCTTTAAATTTTGGAGGCCTAATTTTTTAAAGTTCTTTATAGATTTGAGATAGTAGACCTTTATCTGAGGAACAGCTGGTGACAATTTTTTCCCACATTGCGGGTTGTCTCTTCACACTGCTGGTGGTTTCTCTTGCTGTGTAGAAGTTTTTTAGTAAGAAGAGATCCCACTTGTCGATTGTGCTAGTTCACGGGCAGCTGAGGTTTTGTTCATACAGTCTTTTCCTACACCAATGTCTTCAAGAGTTCTTCCTAAACTCTTCCAGCTGGTTTAGTGTTTCTGTTTTAATATTTAGATCTTTATCTGATTTATTTATTGTGTCCATATGGGTTTAATAGAATACTGATTATTCCCTAACATTTCTGTAGCACCAAGGTCTTGCTAATGCTGTTTTATAGAATGTTCTTTCACTTTATTTCAGTCTTGGCTCAAGGAGTCTTCTTTCTTCCTCAATGAATGTATCAGATCTTTCTGGACTACTCACCATTCCTGTGATGCTTCACGTCAAACATATTCTATGCTCCTATTAGTCCTGAAATACTTTGTAGTGCATAGTGCTTTCGGCTACCGTTGTGTTGTGTTTCCTATTCCCTTGCTCAGCTGTGTCTTATGCTACTGCCTCAGAGTAGTATATAGGAAGCTCACAGATGTGTTTGCCTAAAACTACATATTGTTGCTTGGCATGGTGGTGCATGTCTAAAATCTGAACACTTGGGAGGCTGAGGCAGGAGGATCACCATGAGTTCAAGGTCAGCCAGCGTGGAGTACGTAGAGACTCTGACCCCCTCCCATAAAATCAAACCCTAATAAACACTACACATTGAAAGCTTTTGCCTGCCTTAATCTCCAATATTTTAATCAGTTGTTTGGGACTGTAACAGTCCTAAAAGTGGCATTTCAAATGATGTGTAGGTGGCTAGCTCTTAAAATACTGAACTCAAAACTTTATCATATTTTTTAAACCAGAGAGCTTTTAGAATCCCAAAGCCCAGGTTGCATCCCATACCAATTAAATCAAAGTAATTTCAATAGGAAGTAGCATCGGTATTTTTTAATCAAAAGATTCCTTTGTGATTTCAGTGTGCTGAAGTCTATGAAGCGCTGCCCTACTTAGCCTGTAATGCATGGGTGCTAAAGTTAAACTCGTGCCATTGAAGACTTTGATTTTCATGAAAAATATCTTTCTGAGGCCAGGTGCAAGGGATTTTCATGGCTTAAGACACCTACAGCTTAACATCTAGATACTTGCTGTTAAAGGAAGTATTTGTCCAACTTTTGATTACTAAAAATACTGGGGGGGGAATGAGAGTGAAAGTTTCGGGGGCCCAAAATAGGTTTGGAATCTTGTAAAGGATACATAGGGGCTCCTGGTTTCTCTTTATCTTGTAATTTTGTGAAACTTTTTAAAAAGTTCTGTGAGAGAGAGCGAGGAAGAGGAGAGAGCTTGTTAACTCAGATGAGTCTTTTAACTCGTAATTTATTTTTGTTTTTAATTTTTAAAAACACTGAGTAGAGTACCTTGCCTTAAGTTATCTTTTCTTTTATATTGCCATTTATTCGAAAACCTTTTTCTCCTGAGCCCCTATTCTCTAAAGGACAGAGGCATTTCTTGTATAATATCTAGAGTGCAGGGAAGATGATATTTAGTTAAGCATGCTTTTCTGTTCTGTGTTACAGGCACAGAATACTGTTCAAAGTGATCAGAAGTAATGCAGGTACAATTCTTGCATACTCAGAAAATAAGTATTGACGTTTCCTAAACCCAAAGGAATTTTTCTGTTTCATTTTTTCTTACATCAAGTTGTGTTTTTTCCCATAGAAGGGCCTGACTACTTTAAATTACATTTTTAGTTGGAAAGGTATCTTACTTCACTGAGTTTAATTTCCGTTTTATCAATACAATGACTAACCCACGGCTGGTACATGTAAATTTACTTGTATATAAGGTATACAAGGATAGGGAAAGTATATACTTTGCTATTTTGCATACTACCTAGAGTTTAACATTGAGTATTTCTTTTAGGGAAAACTTTTGTTATTATATCCATTTTATATTACATCTGTGCTCTTGATGCTTAATTAGCTAACTATGCTCTTATAATTTCTTTTTAAAGATTGTGGCTAGTAATTATGAAAACATGTTCAGTCTCATTACTAATCAGGGAAATGCAAATTAAAACAAAAATGAGATAATTTCACACCATCATGCTGGCAAAAATTAAAATGTCTGGCAATACCAACTGTTAGTGAGTCTGTGTGGGCTCTGCTGTTGGTGGGAGTATGAATTGATCGTCACCTTTCTGAGAAATTTGACAGTATTTGGTAGCACACCTTTTGGCTTCGCATTTCTAAGTGTGTGCTCCAGAAATACTTGCGTACTAAGACAGGTCTGAGAGCACTCACGCTGGCGCACTCGGGGGTGAGCAACAAGCTCCCTGTCCAGCAGCAGTGCACAGATTGCTGTCAGCTCATATACCGCACGCATACAGCTGTCAGCAGTGACTACATCTGCAAAAACACAGCTGAGTTTAAATCGTTTCTGAATGTATGGCATCATCGTATAGCTTGGGAACATGCAAAATCATGCTAGAAGCTTGTTTGTAGATGCTTATGAGTAAAGTAGTGTATGAACATAACATTGAATGCATATCACGACTCTGGGAAAGGGAATGGGATTAAAGACTTTCAGTTTGATCGACAGTGTAGTCTTTTTAAAACTTGGAAGCAAATAGAGTGACATGTTAAGATTAGATAGTGTTAAATAATAAAATACTTTCTGTGTATTTATAAAATATATAATGGTATATTCAGGTTAATATATTTTTAAGGGGCAGCAAATTCAGTCATCATCATCCATCTCTTGGTGGTAACTCTGAGGCTTAGAAATCAAATTTTGGAGTCAAATATGGGTTGAAATTGTAGCTGTCTGTATTTTATTAGCCACCTGACTTTGGGCTTTAGTGTGCTTATTTATGGACTAGCAGTAAAACTACTTCCTAGGGGTTGATTGTGAGATTTGACAGGTACTACCACAGGTAGTAAGCATTAACTATAGATAGTCTCACTTAGCTGTAATCACTCGGGTGTGCCCAACCTGTGGCTTGGCTGCTTGCCCACTTTAAAAAAAATATTACAATAACAAATGAAGTTTTGTTATTTATGTACCTTAAATATATTATATATTTTATGTACAGTGCAAGACAGTTCCTCTTCACTCAGTGTGGCCCAGATAAGCCAAAAGGTCAGACATTCCTGAGAGTAAATAATTCTAATTTAAAGGAATTTTTCCTCAATAGAGTGCCAGTTATGCAGGAATAATGTGTTACTACTTATATAGTATTGGTTGTTTCTAAAATAAGTATCCATGCCCAAACCTAGAGAAAATGTCAGTTGTATTCTATACTAAATTCTACCTATAAACTTAATTATGAAAGATCCTTGAGGCTAACTTTGTTACTGTACTTTTCTTACACAATTTTTTTTCTTTTCAAAAGGAAAAAGTATTCTTTAAACATGTACTGCTTACTAGTTATTATTAGTAAGTTTTAGCAACTAAACTCTCCATCCCTAATGGACTGGTTCAGTGAAAATTATGAGTAACAGTGGACATGAATATATAAGAGTAATGTAGGTACTCTTATTTCATGGATAGAGATTTTGTTTTGTGGAGATCATGTTTTTGGTGGGTTCTCAATATAGGATCACTGTTTATGTGTGTATATGTATGCATCTTGTTATTTGAGAACTTATTTTAAAGATCCCTTTAAAACATTGTATCCTTAAGTCAGACCCAGACATCTAGCTGTTGTGCCCTTCCTTACTGTGTGTAGAAGAGGGAAGAACTTCCCACTATGTTCAGTTTCACTTTTCTTTTTTTTTTAGTTTTAATTTTTGGTTGGTGGAGGGTGTGATAGGGTCTTGCTATGTAGTTCAGATTGGCCTTGAACTCACTGTGTAGCCCAGACTGGCCTCAAACTCATGGCGATCCTCCTGCCTCAGCCTCCTGAATGCTGGGATCACAGGTGTGCACCACCACGCCTAGCCAGCTTCCCTTTTCTAACCTGGTATGGCTAGCCTTCTAGTCAAATCTGTCAAATTGGTACATGAGAAGGCACAGTGATATCTGAGACTTAATTTTTTAAGTCCCCCTGTTACAGGATTACAGGCCTTTTAGAGTTGTGGATGTTTGACAGGTGCCCACAGCCAAGGGAGGCAAAGGAATAGTGTTTTGAGCTCAGCCACATGGAGGAAATGGAGCAATTTCCTCATCCATTTTCTCCTATTGGGTTAATCCAGACGCTAGTGCAAAAGATTACCCACCATTTATAACGGGCAGGAAGCTTTGGAATAAAGCACAATGCAAGGAGACCTGGACAGGGGCTGTTTGGCATTCAGTTAGATGCACTACTTTTCATTCCACGATGACTTCAACTGGTATTTGAAGCTAGTTATTAGTGTGCCCAGTGAGCCATGAATTCCTGAGGTAGCTCTGTGTTTTTAAAATAAAGTCTGAAAGCTTGATCTTCTTAGTTCCACTAAACCACTGTTCATATGTTTTTCTGGAGACTCTAGCAGATTCTGTCTTTTCATTTTGTTAATATGAAATTGTACAGGAAATGATACTCTCAGAACAAATATACATTTTTAGGATTTCTTTATATTTGATACTTGAAAAGTTGGGGTGAGGAGAGAGATCCTATGTTTGTGTTTTACCAGAGAGGGATACCCCTCCTCCCATCAAATAACCATATTTTTCTACGTGTATATGTGGCTTCCTGGGGAGCTTTATTTATATTTTACTTTCTAGCCAATGATATGGACCTGTTTGTTTTATGGAAGTAGGTGTTAGCTGTACTGTGTTTTCTCAAACCACAGAAAATAATACTCATATCAGCATTCTTGGATATCTAGTCTTGAGTTTTACTGCCCTCCCCAAAGTGTCTATCTTTTTATTCTTAAAAGTGTACTTTTCCTAGGAAATGACCTATAATGTCTTCTATTTTTCAGACTTTGCAGGTCAGTTCCCTGTTGTGTTTGTTGGAAGACTAAGACATTACCCTCTCACAGCTGAGTATCCAGTTATCTTAATGTAATAGGACTTTAGTATATTGAAATGTGGCTTTCAAAATAAGATGGGTCAGATGGACCCATTATTTAAGATAGAGTCTTAAATAATGAAAATACAGTATAAAAGTCTAGAACAATGGTGGCAAACTTATGGCATATGTGCTGCAGCAGGCTGTTTGTATCATTAAAAAATCTCAAAGGTTTGCCATCAGGGATCTGTAAGATGTTTGTCAGCCTTGCCATACATGATCTTTCTTGTAAAAGGGATCCACTGACATTATATCAATAAAAGAAATGAAATAAAAATAAAAAAGAAATAAAGGTATCAGTAAAGAAAAAACCAGTTTGATTAATTTTGCATTTTAAAGCAAAATAAAGAACCTTAAACAGTTACATCTTGTAACATCATAAATGTTACCTATAAAAGTTATCACAACTAGTGTTTTTCCTTTTTTACTATCCTTTCAAATATATAATTCATTTATTGATTTATGATTGGTGCTAAGAAGTGAACCCAGGGCTCACACATGCTAAGCATGCATTCTGCTTCTAATGATTTAAATGTAAAAACTAATTTAATTTTTGAACAGGAAGGTACAAAATGGCACCAAAGGGTATGTACATCATGAAAAATAAATATGTCTCCTGCTCCTAATCCTCATCCACATAGTTTACTACCACACATGTTCCCCCAATTTGGTTTTTATATTTACACATTCAGCTGTACCTTTTAATTTCCACTCAGATGCCCTCAGAATGTCATTTCATATCAATAAAGAATTGAAATAGAGTCACTTTTTTCCTAATCAGTGCCTAGTTTTACATTATAGTACATTTTATTCAACGAGTTTTCTGTTGTTTGGATAGATATGCCTGCCCAGCTATTATTAAAACAACTTGGTCCATATAATCTGTGTCCACAGGGTATTTGTGCATGCAGCAGTGTATTTGCAAGATAAACCCTAGACATACAGTTGATAGGTCAAAAGTAGGTGCGTTTTAAATTTTGATGTTGCCAAATTGCTCTTCATGGAAGTGACCACAAATTATGTCCCCACTGGCAGTGCTTGAGTCTCTTTAGTCCATTCTCTTGTGATGCTTAAAATGGAACTTTGTCTTGCTTTAGTTTGTGTATCCCGAGGTTGAGCATTTTTTCATACACTGAGAGTGATTTAGATTTCTGTGTATTGTGCATTCATGTCCTTGTCCGTTTTTCTATTAGACTTTAGGTCTTTTTTTCTTGTGCGAATGTTTCCATATGAAGGAAGTGAAGTCTTTTTCTGTACTCTATGTTGGAAATATTTTCTTGAAATATTTGTCATTGCTTTACTTATGGCATGTGTTGAAATATAGTGTCCTCTTCTTCCTCTTTTTCTTTTCCTCTTCCTTACCCTCCTTGTCCTTGTTGTCGCATGGTCTCACTATGTAGTGTAGCCCATACCTGTTCTCTCTTAACCCAGGCTGGCCTTGAACTTGAGATCTTTTTGCCTCAGCCTCCCAAATGCTTGACTAGACAGTTTTTATTTTTATGTAGTCAGATACATCAGTCTTTCCTCTTAGGTCTCCTGGCTTTTGTGTCAGAAAGAATATTCTCTGAAATTAAAAAGAAAAGTTAATGTTTTCTTTGAATTTTTAGTTTTGCTTTTTATGTAATAGGCATAATCTGTGTTGATAAAAGCCATTTCAAACTTAATATCACAGCACTGCTTTTGGTTTTAATTGTAGGATGACCTTCATGGCATAGACTGTAGATCTAGTTAGACTATTGGTCAAACCATCGCTTTGATGTCTAACTGCTATGCAAGATAGATGGATGTAACTTAAGATTCTTGTTTTCTCATAAGTGAAATATACCTACCTCCAGGGTAGTTAACAAGCATTATAAGATAATGTATATATTAACTATATTCTTAGAACAGGGGCTCATAAATTATAATGCAACTTCCTTCCTCTGACCTCAGTATCAGAGAGATAGGCAAAACAATTTGGAAAGTAGAATCAATTGATAGAAACATGTTCTGATTACCTCATAAAATACAGTGTCTAAGTGACACTTTCATAGTACAAAAGAACTCTGACATAACTTCATCCATTGCATGGTTGATGAGTAAGTATTATTTACTTTCCAAAGAGGAGGCAACTTCTCACTTTTATATTAAACCGAGGAAGCTACACAGTGGGATATGAAAAAAATTTAAATGCTTCTTTCTTAAAAGGACATTTAGAAAAATACCTCTTCTTGTTTTGCCCCTTTACCTATTACACAGTCTGATATTGTCCAGATTGTTGTGGGTCTTCTCACGAAATGAGTTTTGTATTTCTAAGTTAATTTTCTGCCAGAATCACTTCAGCTGATGACTCTGGTGTTTTTGTATCCATTAAGCATGCTGCCAGGATATGTCCACCACTTTCCACCTCTCCCATTAAACAGCTGTCAGCAGGCCTGCAGAGCTACTGCCTCTTACTGTGTATTAATTGTAAGGAGCCAAGAGAGGCAATGGAAAGTGGTCTAAAAAGGAGTTCCTTAGAGCTGGCTTAGATATCAAAGAAGGTAAACATAAATTGTTACAAGCTGGATCAAATTTATTAGTATTTTATGTTTATCTGAATAGAAAAGATATGAACAGAATTGAAATTTTAAAATTCAGCTTCTTGTTTAACCTTTTCCCTTGCTTCTATCAACAGCCTCCAACTAATAAAATTCCGTAGTTCTGAATAAGCACATTTTGGAGGAGTCTTGAGTAAGAAGCTCTCATTAAAGTTGTATATAGCACCCTGCTGAGTTTTACAATTGGTTTTGAAATGAAAATCTGTTAGATTAGAGCAAACATTATCCTAGCTGTGGTGATAAGTATGTGGAGAAGATTGGTGATTTGTCTGTGAAAGCCAGTGAGCGTTAAGTCTGTAACTGTGCCCTATTTAAAAGGTTGAGGTGAAAGAAGTGACAGGGAAGAAGAAAGAACCATGGTTTTCATAGCTATATGTTTGTTGTCCTTCTGTGAATTAGTGATTCCCTAGTTATTTTCCCTTAATAATACCAAGGAAGCGTTCAACACCAGTTACACTTACAAGAACCCAGAATTTTTCATTGACTAGGGAAGGAGAAGCCTGCCATACAAAGCAGGAAAGGAGGAGAGGGGTCAGGAAAAAAATACCTCCTTATGCAACATTAAACATTCTCACTCTGTCTTTGTGTTTGTGCTATTGTTTCTTCCTTCCCTTTTCCTAGGTAAGTTGTGGAACCATTTATAGTTTAAATCTAAAAGGTACCCTAGAAATCTCATATGTTCAGAGATGGAGCTTTAGGAAGGTGATTGGATCATGGGGACACTATATTCATCAGTGGTTTTTCCATGGATGAGTTCATAGCTGAATATGCTATTAGTATGTGTCAGGTTTTTGGGGGAGATGTGCATTGCTGAGGGCATGACCTGGAAAGTTGTATCCTTGTCCCTGGCCCCGCCCTTCTCCACATCATAGCTGCCATGGGTTGAGCAGCTGTCCTCCACCATGTCCTCTCACTATGCTCTTTCTACCTTGGACCTGCCAACCATGGACTGAACCCTCTGAAACTGTGAGCCAAGTAAACCTCTCCTAAGTTTCTGGCATTGGGTATTTTGTCTCGGTGGTGGGACAGTGACTAATACAACCATAAACTCAGCTCCTGGGGGCAGATGTCTGAAGATACATAGTTGAAACATTAGTGATGGTAGAATTCATACCTTTGTTCTTCACTCATTGCATGCATCATTGAAGGCAAAATTAATGGTGACAGTGTTACTACCTTGGGTTTCCTGACTTCATAGGGCTGCCTAACACAGTCCCTGATTTCTCCATTCAACCACAAGAACTTCTCTTTTCTGAGACCTTCAGTGTGAGGCAGGGGGAGTGGTACCCAGCACTACTGTGTGCAGTGGTGTCCTTGCAGAGAAAGGTTGGGTTAGAGGGTACAATTTTTTTTTTTTTTTTGGTACTGGGGATTGAACTCAGGACCTTGCGCTTATGAGGCAGGCAGTGGCACCACTGAGCTAAATCCCCAGCCCCTGAGAGTACAATATTTAACATACCATCAACATTCATCATAGCTGACGTACAGTGATGTGAACACCAGTCTCATTCAATGAGCTGAAGATCAGATATCTGACATCATGACCAAAGTTATTTTTATTGTTGTTGTTTTTTTAAAAAAATGTAGTATCCTATAAATTCTCATTACTCAATGTATGTGCTCTGTATTACTACATCCTTATCACTTGGGGTCTGTTAGATGTGCACAATCTTAGACCCTGCCCCACCTACTAAACACGAAAAATCTACATCTTTTTTTTTTTTTTTTTGCTACCGGGGATCGAACTCAGGACCTTGAACTTGCAAGGCAGGCACAGTGCCACTGAGCTAAATCCCCGGCTCAGAATCTGCATCTTAACAAGACCCTCAAGTTATTTGCACATTAAAGTTTGAGAAGCTCTGTTATAAATTATATCCTGCTTTTAAAAATCAGCATCTACTATACTTTTTCCTTTATCCAAAGGGGGCACGAATCTTTTTAAAACTAAAAAGAAAATTGCTTTTACTCCACCAACAGGAAGCTAATGTCATCACTGTGCTGAATTGTCTGGTACTGTTGGCAGCTTCCTGGTGGCCCTATTTAGAAAGGCACTTATTCCTTCTTACCTGATCTTTACTATAGAAACAAGACAGTATTTTGCTTTGCAGGTCTTTTATTAACAACATCTACCATTCATTCCAGACACTACACTAAGTTTGAAAGTTCTTTATTTAATCCTGACCCCCCACCTTACCCCTCAAAATATTTTTTTCAAATGAAGAAAAGGCCCAGAGAATTTTAAAGGGACTTGCTCAGGTCACCTAGTCCCAGTTTTAATGGGATATAGACTTGGTTTGTTCGAAGTGTACAACCTTTACTTAGTGTGCTTTTCTCTCTCTCTCTCTGGTTTTTGGGCAGACTTTATCTAATAGCAAGTAGGTAAAATATATAATTTTTACTAATTATTAATATTTGGCTGTAAGGTTTACCATTATTTTCATACTGTAAGACACAAAACAACTTGATTGGAAGACTTAGACTAAGAGAAGAATTCTAGTGTAATTCTGTCACTAATTGTCTCAATGTATCTACTTTCATTGGCTTTATTTTTGAGCTAACACATGTAGTACTTCATATACCTAAAAGTATTAGAATCTAGAATGTGCTGCTTGTAAATTCAACTTTTTGTCTTAGGCAAGGAGAAAACATTTCATTTTGGCAAGAAGAAAATACCCAAATGCAAGAGCAGTTTCACATATCCACAAAAATACGAAAACTTTTATATTGTTAGCAGAATGTCTTAATAACTGTTAGTTGATTTGATTGAGTTATTATTGCTGTATCCAGTGAAAAGACAGATGTCTGCCTTAGAATGCATTCTACATACATGTACATAAGTGCTTCTCTAGAGGTTTAAATTTTGGAGTGTGTGTGTGTGTGTGTGTGTGTGTGTGTGTGTGTGTGTTGGGAAGGGGTTAGATTTAAGGGCATATACTGCGTATATTCTTTGCAAATAAGTAAAACTATATTTGCTACGAGAATGTACTATCCTCTGTTAATTCTTCAACTTGTAATTTACAAGGGTAAAAGGGACTGGTAATGCCTTTAAGCAAATAGTTATGAATCAGTGTGATTAGAAGAGAATTCAAATAAAGGGAAGGTTTGATCTTTCTGATAGTTTTTAGTCAGAAAACCTTTAGTAGATAAGAGAAGGACCTAGGCCTATGTGTGTAAAATGTATTTTAAAGCAAACACTTCTCTTTTCATTGAAAATAGTTGATTTGATTGAAGTATTACCACTGTTATTTACATTTTCCTGAAAATTTGGAAGTTTTTGTATTTTAACAAGATTTGAGATATACAAAGGAATGCATATGTTAATTAGTTCAAGTTAGCCATGTCACAGAATGTACATATTTCAAAACAGCATACTTTATGTGATAAATACATGCAATTTTTAATCTGTCAATTTAAAAAGAAGACTTAAAAGTTTTAGAATCTGGAATGTGCTGCTTATAAATCCAATTTTTTGTCTTAGGCAAGGAGGAAACATTTCATTTTGGCAAGAAGAAAATATCTAAATGTAAGAGCAGGTTCACATATCCACATGAAAAGTGTCATTATTTGTCTAGAAAAATTAGAAGGATTCAAGAAAAAGCTTTTAAAAAAGTTTTCAGTAATTGAAGTAGTGTTTACATTTGCTTTTACTCAGTTTGGTTTCTGATGCTTTTCATCACAGTTTCAACTACTGCATCAGTGGAGGAAGAAGTCAATTTTAAAACAAGTTAATGATATTAGCAAATTGTAGAAATCACTGTGTTCACTATTTCTTTCTTCAAAAACCTGTTGTTTATCTAGTATATGCTACTAGGTATATACCCTCCCAGAATTTACAACAGGCACTTAAACAAGTACATTCCTACCAGTGCTATTCATAGTAGTCAAAAGGTAGCATCAGCCCCTATGTCTGCCTTTCATGACCGGTTAAACAAATGCTGGTCTATCATACAATGGATTTTTATTTAGCTGTAAAAATGAATGTACCATTGATACATACTATGACATACCCAAATGTTGAAAACATGCTACATGAAAGTGACAAGACATAAGAGACCATATATTGTATGTTTTCCTTCATAGATCATCTCCAGAATAAACTACAGAAACAAAATAGATTGGTATTTGCCTGAGCCTGGGAGTGGGAGTTGGTGAAGAAAATAAGGGGTTGCTGCTAAAGTGTATGGGAAGTTCTTTTTGGGGTGGTAAGAATGTCTTTTAGAATTGGTTGTTGTGGTGATTGAACAACTCTGAGTGTACTTCAAATTATTGGACTATTGAATCGTACACTTCAAGTGGGCAAGATTAGGGCATGCAAGTTATATCAGTAAAACTATTACAAAAATTCTTCTACTTAAGTTGTAAATTATTAACAATCCCTTTTGAGACCTATCTCAAACTCCAGGTCTTCTAGGAAACTTCTTTCTCTGTTTTCTGAACAACCGTTCATCCAATTTATACTGAGCCGTTTAATACTTAATGAATTGTTTTTATGATTTTTATTTATGAGTTGTGATTCTCCAGTCCCAAGTCCTGAGGCTACTTATTCATTTGGTCCCTCTTTTAGCATTGCGATCAGAGGCTTTATTTATCCACAGAAGACATCAGGAAATGCCTGGTAACTGTATAAAAGGACTTAAAGGATGCTTACTTAGCCTTGAAGATCTACATCGTATTGTGGATTTTGTTAGCATTTATTATTTATGTAATTTGGAACTTCTGTTCAGATGAACTTAAAATGGTTTTTTAATCTATGATATAGGTATTAATGTAATAAAATAAGTGTATATGTATGTGGCTTAATCTTGGTATCACCCTCAGGATATGACACTCTGGGAAGCAAATTTAGCTTTAGTTCCCGCCAGCATAGTAGCCAGTTCATTCTAGCTAAAAGTCTAGATCTAGGTCTTTGAATTGTTTAGTGTTTACTAAATAAAGATTTACTGATTTTTTTTTTATCCTGTTGGAACTAAGTAAATTCTTACTCTCTTTCAGGAGAGAGGTCTTTTAAGAGTCTACAGTCTGTGGACATGGGCTCTAGTAATGGATAGTGAACAATTAGCTCCCATAGAATAGCGCTGTCGTGTGGATACAAAGGTCTGTTATCCCTTACTATTAGTCCTTTAAGATAGGGGACAGTTAGGAGAGTGGATTATAGTGATTTTCCTCCTCGTCATCCTACCTCCTGCTTTTAAAAATATTTTATCCAAATATAAATTCAGCAAGTCTCTTCAGTGCTTCATTGTTGATAGGTAGTCTTTTCTTGTTCAGAAACTCTTTGCTGGATTTATGCAATCTTTAAGGCCCTTCTCAGAACAGGAGCTTTGACTAGCACAGGGAGGTACCCTTTTCAAGGTTAACTTTTCCTTTTGTGAGTGTATTTTAGGCTGCAGTTTGCCCTTCTAAAAGTACCTTTTTAAATAGAGCAGTTTAATAGAATATATTGTTTAGCTGTCTTGGAATTAACTCTATAAAATATTAATGAATATACTAAGGCTTGAAAAACCCAGCGGTGTGTGTATAACTTTTCAAGCTTTCAGTAGCTTCAAGAGAGTCGCAAGGAATCAAAGCAAATTTTTGAAGAAAAACTGTTCTTCGCAGCCGGCTGCCTTGGTAGGTATAAAATATTAATATTTGTACAAAAGGCTGTTGCTCTCAGCAGAGGCTTTGAAACCAATCCAGATATTTTAACAGGGTAGGAGACATGGTAGAGTGGAAGAGTGACTCAGCAAAACAGCACAGGGAGCCCCAGTCCCAGTCCACAGAGAAATCCCACTGAGGGGAAGTGCTCTCAGAATGTTTAGAATTGTCTAGAATTGTCTTCAGTTTCTCACTTTCTGGAGGTGTGTAAGTCCACCTTTAGCTAATATCCCAGAGAGACCACCAGTCCCAGGAACAAGCTGAGGTTCTTTATTTTCTTCCCTTTTTCTATTCTGTAGTTTGTGCCTATTACTGAAATTAAATCTAAAAAGAGACAGTTTGTATGCAAACTTTTACAGGATAAGAAAATTTGTGAATCAGAAAACACACATTTCTAGCTTCTGTTGTGAATTTTGAGCAGTTTGTAGGACCTAAATGTCTGTGTGGTACACATGATTAAGATGGTTTTAAGTAAACATTACACCAATTTTCTATATTACAATTTAACAATTTGTTCTCTTACATGATTAGTTTTTAACTGTTTCATCATAGTTAACTGCTAATTTGAGTATATAGCAATCTATATTCCATACTTACATGTTTGTACATTTATTGTCTAGTCGAGATGTTGTTCTTGTTCCAGTTTCCTCAGGCAAGTGCTGGCCTACTTGATTAGGTTCTGAAGGTGATATCTAATTGCACCTCAAGTGTGTCTGACCTGAGGTCCTGTTGTGGCATGGAATGCACTTACTGACCTGACCTCTCTTGAGCTCTCCAGTTGATGTACTAGTAGTATATTCCAAGTTGCTGCTTTTCAGTTTGACTTGAAGTAGGTAAGCTATTGGACCTTTGTCTGGCATATGGTTTATCATGGATAGAGTCCATATACAGATATCCCATGTAAAATTCCACTGTAGGGTGTAACTGTGTGCCCTGCTGTTTTCCTTTATTTGTGAAGAAAACATGGGATAGAATAGTCTGTGACAAATTAAACTCTGTATTCTGCTTGTAAGGAATTGTTTTAGTGACCTCTGATTAGATGTATTTTCAGTGAGGATGATCTTAACCAATCATCGCCACATTTTTCTTTTGACTGTCTTGGTTGAACCTTATTTAATAGCTAATCGAGGAAATAGGAAATCAGTAGGACCCAAATCTTTGGTATTGGTCTGAATAGCTATTTTAGTTTTTTTCTGTACTGTAAACCCTGATAAAATTAGAGTTTATAGAAAAGACATTAAAATTCAATCAGAATTCTTTATTTATCTTTTTAAATCATTACAGTTTTTAAAGCTAGTTTTGAAATGCATCCTTCAAGATATATTCACAAACTATTGCAGGTTAGGTCAGCCCTTTTCCTGACTGTTGACCTCAAGGTGCCTAGGATAACAGTGATCTTGTAAATTGGTTTTACAAAGTTTTAGCCTCTTCATTGCAGGAAAACTAGAAATTCCGATTTTAGTTTTACCTGCTGACTTTATTTTTATTTTATGATCAGTTACTGTTACTAAATACTATAAGTAAAACATTTAAAAAATGATGGTAATGAAGTGTCTTCCTTGGGATTTCTTCCCTCTTAATATATTCTTAGGAGTGTAATAGCAACAAAACAACATAGAATTTCTGTTTGAAATTGGTATACTCTCTCAAAGAACAACAGAGGATTCACATGTAGAATATATAAAGAACACTTAAATACTAATTTAATAGATTATGCATTCCTTCTTAAAAAAAAAAACAACCTCTAAGTTAATAGGCAAAAATTTGGACACTTTACAAAAGGGGATATCCAGCTGGTAAATAAACATATGAAAAATACTTACAATTTGTAGTTATCAGGGAGATATAAAGAAATGAAATGTTGCTAAGAATATAAAGTAAGAAAAATCCTCATGTATTTCCAGGAGGAGAGTAAATTATTCTTACATTTACACTTACTTCTGATATAAACATATAAAATGTTGTTTTTATTTCTAAGCTCTCACCTGTCAGAGCAAATACAAGTAAGGAAAATACAAAGTTGACATTTACCTTAATTTATCCCATATATATTACTCTTTATTTGCATGTATATAGATGCATATTTCTAGTTGATAGCAAATTCCTTCTGCCTTCAGAGCTTCCTTTAACATTCTTGTTATGTATTTCTGCTGGCAATAAAGTTCTCTTTTTTTTTCTTTTGCCTGAGTTCTTACTAATATTTGAAACATATAACTTACAGGTTGACTTTCTTTTTCTTTTCAGCACTTTTAAGCATACCACACTCCACTTTGTTCTGATAGTCATAGTTTCTGATGAGAAGTCTGCTGTAATTGTTAGTTTACTCTTCAGCATTTCTTTTTTCATCTAGTTATCTTCAAGATTTTGTCTTTTTCCTGGGTCTTTAGACTTTAAGTAGGCAATGGCTAGGGTGTGTGAATGTGTGCATATGCACATATATGTCTGTTCCTCATGAAGTCTTTATCTTGCTTCATGTCCTCTGAACTTCTTGGACTGGAATTTAGTTTATGTCAGTAGTTTTGGAAAATTCCCAGCCATTATTTCTTCACGTATAGTAATATTTGCTCTATTTTCTTTCTTAATCCATCTGGTATACCAATTATACATCTGTAAGACTGTTCAACTGCCCCTGGATGCTTTATTTTCCCCAACCCCCCCCACCACCACTGTGATGCAGTTTGAGTAATTTGTATAGCTCTAGCCATCAAAACATATGAAATACATAGAGAATTTCTTCTATGCTGGCCCTCTGGCCTCAGACTCCCCAGCCCCCAGAACCATGAGAAAATAAGGGATGTTTGTTTAAACAGAAACAAAGCAACAACAACAAAAGGAAATGCAGAGAAGTCCATACTAGTGCTTATTATAGTAAAACTGTGTATGAACATAGGGAATTTGGGGACAATCATAATAAAGCTAAAGTGAAATAATAAAGCTAGGGTGAAAGCTAAAGTGTCTAGACAAAAGGACACCTTTTATGCCAAAAAACAATAAGACTAAGAACTGAGATTTAATCAGAAACAATCTAGAAAGTGGTAGGATGGCATATCTAAAAGGGCATAAAGAAAATAATTTTAAGGTTAAAATGCAAACACAAGGGAAATATTCTTCAGAAATAAGAAAATATTTTTATACAAACAAAAATGAAGAGAGCTCAACACTTGCAAGTTTGTGTTAAGACAAGTATGGAGATGAAACAAAGATAAAACCTCCAAAACAAAAAATTTCAGATAGGGAGAAAAATGCCAGAAAAACTGGTAAACAGGATGTAATAAAACTGTAGTTCAATTAGTATTGACTATGAAAACAATTTTAGTTTCTTCTGGAGTTTATAAACAGTGTAGGACCAAAATGTATCACAATTATAATGAAAGACAATAAATGGAGCAAAAGTTTACTAAAATGGGGTAATCTGAATGAAAGTGTGATGGATGAAGATTAGAGCCAATGGAGAGAACTCTCTCCTCCTCAAGAACCTAGTATCTAGGATAGAACCTGAATCTTTCCATATCCAAATCACTCTTTCATTACATAGTGTTTTTTGTTTTTCTCCATTCTTAGTGCTACCACCAATTTTTTGCATCCTTTTTTGTTCCCTCTCGTTTTTCTAAAGGTGCTTGGTTGCTCTATAATCACAGACCTGAATTTTACTGCATCTTTTGTCCCCTTACCCCCAACTTACCACCTCAATAATTAATAAAGTTTGATTTTTCCCCCATAACTCCCATTCTCATCAAGCCATTTTCCTGCTCTTCAGTAGACCTATTTTATGCCTTACACCTAAGCTTTTAATTAGTGACTCTCTCTTAAGCTTGGGCCCACCTTTTCTTGTCTTCCCCTTCTTAAACAACAACCTCCCTTTAGCACACTTAGTTCTGTCCTCAATTCAGGCTCTATCTGAAAACCTTTCTCTTAAAATTGGAACCTGAGGGCCCAGGATTTAGCTCAGTGGTTTCGCTGCCTGCTGCGTAAGCGCAAGGACCCGAGTTCGATCCCCAGTACAAAAAAAAAAAAAAAAATTAGAACCTGAGTTTTTCCAACTGTAAATGAAGATAATACAACTACCTCAAAAGTTTTTTTTCTTTTTTTGATTAATTTAGATAATCCTAATTGCTTAATAGAACCATATAGACTTTTTAAACACAATTTAACCCATCTCCTTTGTTATGCATGTTTTTCACATTATTGGCACCCTCTTTACAGTTTTGTATGCTATGATTTTGATGTATCATGAACATTCTATAATAGCTTATTGTTTTGTTTTGGGTTTTTTTGGTACTGGGAGTCGAACTTGGGACCTTGCACTTGCGAGACAGGCAACGGAACCACTGAGCTAAATCCCCAGCCCTATGATAGATTACTGTAATGAAGCAGTATAACAGTTATGTTACATTTTATAGCATAAGATAATATTCTTCGAAGATCTTCTTAGCATTGGTATAAATATCCAAAGGCTAAAGGGACAGGGTATTATAATCATTTTGTAATTGACTATCAGTTATTTAAAAATTTCACCAATAGAAATGACTTTGCAGAGGACATCTTTGAGACAAGCTGTATCTGAAATTTGGGCTCTACTCAGTGGTCATGGAAATATGATGGGAAAGGCTGTAGGTGTCAGGGCAGGGATATAAGAGAACAAAACTCCAAGTATATCATTCCCTTAAATAAATGTACTGAAGCACTGGAGCAGTCAGAGATCTAGGTTGTCAAAAAGCATTTGATAGGGCCAGAGATTTAGCTCAGTGGTTCTGCTGCCTGCCTTGCAAGTGCAAGGTCCCAAGTTCAATCCCTGGTATCCCTCAAAAAAGGATTTGATACACTTTTGCATCTTTTTAAAAAGCTGATGTTAAAGGCAAGTAAGAGAAGTTGCTTAGCCTCAAAGGAGTCCCTGGACCTTATTTAGCTTCTGTACCTGCAAAGTAGTGGCCATGTTTTGTTTTACCTAGAACCAAGCAGATTTGTTTACAATCAGATTTCATTGATTTGAGAGGTGTGTTCTTTAATATATTATTATTTACTCAGTCTAGTCACTAGAGAGTAAGGATGTCTTAGTTTTGTGTCTGTGAATCTACTGTGCAAAGTGCATGTGTGTAGCCTTAATAGTGCTAATATGCAGGCTGTTATGTTACTTCCTTGGCACAAAAATGTCATTTGGGTATAAAACTAAGAAATTTATTTGAAAAGACAGAGAATCTTGCTAACTGAAAAATTTTAACACCGCTAGCCTGAATGGCAGCACATAAATCTTTACCCAAGAGCTAAATACCTGAGAACTAAATATGAAAAAAATGATATGATATGAGAGGCCTTGGCTTTCATTTATTTTTTATGGAACCTAAACTTGATACATTACTAGAAAACACTAATCTGACTTTGCCAATCTTTGTTATTTTTTTAAAAAGGTAGAAAGTTGGCCTTTCTGCTGTTAACTCAAGTTGAAATGTTTTCTAGCCATAATTGATGTCATTGTACCAGCCACTTGTTTGATACAGTTAATGGAACTATGTTCCATGCAGTGTTTTCCTGGTTGCTCTATTGTGAGATCAAGCTAGTCATTTGTGTGGGGCTCACAGGAATGGTCTACGGGCTTCTTCCCCAGGTAATTAGAACAGCATGTGACTGACAGCTCATAGTTTAAACAGTAATCCGGGCCTTTCTAGAAAGATTATTCACCCTTTCATTTACTCACATTTCTCTATTTGCACTGAATTTTGTGTGCTAATCTGCACTTTGTTTTCTTTGGTAATGCTTACAAGGCAGTGTACTCACTACACAATTAACATCTGTGCCATGAGTGGAAAATCCTTTTATTTATCATTATTACTAATAACAAAGAAGCAGGTATATTTTCTTGTTCTTCCTTGAAGCCTTTCACCGGTTAATCCAGTGATGGCAAACCTTTTAGAGCTTTCAGTGGTAATGGACAGCCCACGGTGTCACGTGTGCCATAGGTTCTCCACCACTGGCTTAGTCAATCACAGAACATCTCTGTAAAACTATAATGCTGTTCACCTAATGGTTATTGCCATTGCCTCCCAGATTAACAGTTTATATGTTTAAACAAGCAGTGGTTTTTGTTTTGTTTGTTTGAAAAGATACTTTTATTTTTATTTTTTTGGTACCGGAGATCGAACTTGGGTCCTTGCGCTTGCACAGCAGGCGGCGAAACCACTGAGCTAAATCTCTGGTCCCTAAAAAGATACTTTTTACTGATTCAGAGGACTTAACATTGTAGGAATTTAATAGTATAGTTTCTAATAGAAGAATATTATCTAGCTTGTGCATCAGTTTTCTAATATTTTTTTCTCTTTTGAGATGTGAAAAAGCAAATTTACAGAAGCATTGATTTTTCTTTTTAAATTTACCTGTTGTGTTTTATATTTAGCATTTTATGTACAGTTTCATCTTTTTGTGTACTCAGATTTTCCAAGTTGCATAAATGTTTTTATTTAGTGAAACAAACTATTGTCTTCTTTTTGTCTGAACCTCTTACCTTTTCCACCTCTACCCAAGCCTGTGTGGAAAATGAGCATATTAAAGTATAAGAAAATAACCCAAGAAAGCCCATTCTTATTGATTAGTAGACCTTTGCTTTACTGAAAGGCTACCCAGTCTATTATTGTGGAACATGCCACCCTTCTGCAGTTATTTTATTAGAAAAAATATATTTTGCATTTCTAGTTCAAGATGTAAGGAACATCTGAGGAATAAGTTCTGAAAAGCCAGCAGAGGGAGCACATTATTTGTTTGCTGTGTTGTTATCTTGAAAAATATGTAGTGTGTTTTTAATGGTTCTTGACCAGTGTAACTAAAAATAAGTAAAATCATTTTTCCAGTGTGGTTTAAAATTCAGTGTAAAATAAAACCAGAAGGAAGAAGGAAAAAAAGATTGTCAAAAGCTGGCAATCAGTCTTCTCCCCAAATGGGACACTTCTGTTATATGAAGAACCGTCCCTTCTAAACAGTGGTTCTCAAAGTAGAATTGGAATGGCTCTACTAGTCATTTTTTAAAAAGTTGAACTAGCCATTTTTTAAAGGAGGACTTGCATTGAGAGACCAACAAGCATTGTGGCTTACTGTCAAATTATATGTATTTTACATTTATGACATATAATTTGATACAGTTGTTTTTACACAGTCCCAAAAAAGAGTTCTTTTAGGAAAGTAGTATATAATGAACTATATTTAATTTGTAAATTATTTTTGGTACTGGGTTTAATTTGTAAATTTAATGTTGAAACTGTATGTTACACTGTAAAGAAAGACTAAATTGGGCTGGGGATTTAGCTCAGTGGCACTGCGCCTGCCTTGTAAGCACAGGGCCCTGAGTTCATCCCTGGTACCCCCCCCAGTACTAAATTAATAAGACACATTACAATTTAGAATCTTGAATTCTTGAAGAAAAATAACCTCAGTAGCAGAACTTAATATTTATTGTTAAATTGACCTAAAGCCAACCCTTATATATTGTACTGGGCACTGATTTAGTTGGTTTATCTCTCTTCATCAGTGTTACCAAATGTTTCTCACATTGAAGAATTTCAGTTCTTATAAATCTTATAAATGCTTTAAGGAAATAACTTCCCTATGTTATTATTTCAATACATACTTGCTTTCCGGGGATGTATCCTTTTTGTTTCTACCACTTTTAAGCTATATTATTTAAGTAAGCCTGTATCTGTGAGCCTGTTTTCTCATCTCCGTGAGCCCCTTCTTTGTCATTATGGAAATAAACCAGTAGCCACAGACTTTGACCCTTGGTAATCAATCAGTTATTGAACAGGTGGTGGTATTATTTTGTGTTGTTAATCCTTGTCATGTAGACAGTACTTACTTTGATTTTATTGGAATATATGTCTTCGTAGTCTTGTGTATAGAAGGAAAGAGTCTAATAGCTCTTGGGCCAGGGATCAAAAGAGGGCTTTTGGTTTTTCAACATGTGCCATTGGGATGTACTTTAGCATGGCTATGTGTCAAGCAGAAGAAATGAACGATAATGGACAGGGAGCTGATTGGCTTGAAATGGCCCTAGTCCACCCTGTTGTATGTCTTTCTAACAGAATTTGGCAGTCCAGATTAGGAACATACAGTAGGTTTGATACAGATTTGGGGTACGGGTTGCTTATAGAGCCTGTGAAACAGAAGACAAGGTTGCAAGAGAATTGGAGTTTGGTGCCAGTAATCAAATAATAGATTATAAAAATTTAGGCTAGGTGAAAAATGAGGAAGTAAGAGTAAGAAGATGCTAATCACTTGAGGGGGACTAGGGAAGAAAAGCAAATATAGTTGGGAATAAAGGAAAGAAGTGCAAACTATGGAGGGGGAAAAAAGAGGGTGAGGTGAAGATTTCTGAAATGTGTTGTTTTTGGTCCTGAGGGTCAGGTTATTATTGCCTTGGGAGTTGTTAGCTGAAGTGGAATGGAAGATAAATATCATTAGAAATGAGGTGAAGGCCCTTTGACATCTGTGTCTAGGGGTTGTCTGCAGGATAAGGATGAGGATGGCAACTCTCATTTATTGGCTTGGGTTTACTATGTGCTGGGCCCATTGGTGGTCTTACCTAGTAACTCAACAGAAAGTCAGACCTGAAGTAGAACCTCTGTCGCCCTAGAATTAGATTGAATAGAAGAGAATATTTTCAAGGAATTAGTACATTTTCTCAGGAAATTCTGACTGTTCATCAAGAAATGTTAAGTGGAAATTTGGATAGTGTGGAGGAAACAGCACTATTATCAGCAAAGAAGTCATATTTAGGTTTCTCTGTTTACCTTTAGAACATACAGGCGGGGGCGGGGGGGACGCTACGCTTTTTATGCGATCAGTCCTTCCTTTCTTTTATTTGATCTTTGTATGCCAGGAAAATGATCCTTGTTTGAAAATTGTTTAAGTCTCCCAAGATTTGTAGCTCATAGACAAATGAACCATAAAAATCTCAGAGACTATGCTCAAGAATTTTTGAATGTTATGTGATGTTTCTCGTTGGTTTCTAAAGTAATTTTCTTATCCCCTACAGGCAGTAGAGCCACTGGCAACTTTCAGAATTATTTTATCCCTCTGCTTTTCAGAAGTAATAGAACAGAAAATGGTAAAAATAATCCTTGCTTTAGCTGCTTGTTCTTGGAGTTTTTTATTTTAATTGTGTTTTAGTGTACGCTTAAACCTAGCTACATGTATATTTTCTGAGAGCATTGCGATTCATGATGACTACCAGTAATCAGAAATTGCATTCACCTAATTATCAAGGACTACTTTTTGCATTAGATAAAGTAGACATCATGATTAATATTCATAGAATTATATAAACTAGAACCAATCCAAGCAAATGACTTCTTTGTGTGAAAGGAGACAGTATATTCTTTGTGGGTCATTTACATCAGATTTGAAATTTCCTATTAAATGTATAAGGTTGTTACTGGTTGCCTTACGTCTAATTAATGCTATTAGTCAGCAGTGAGTGGAAATTAAGTTTTTATAAAAATCCTGTGAAAGATTGATTTCATGTTGACCTTTGGGACTCATAAATGTAGGTCAGCTTTTCTTTCTTGGTGGGTTTTTGCCACTTTGATGCATGGGATTGTAGAAATTTTGTACATACATTAAATTTCCTTTTCTTTGGTGAACAGTAATCAAGTTAAAAGTATGTAACGCCAGGGCAATAAGAAAGTGCTTTTGCTTGAGGAGACATCTTTACATGTGACATCCTAAACCTCCCATTATGTTTGTTTACTTTGCAGTCTCATTTTCAAAATATATAATCACAGCCACAGCATTTTTCTCTGAACCTCTGTTTAACAGAGTATTCCTTCCTTCTCCTGCTCCAATTTTGCTTATTCAGGCCATGCCTCATGGTTTCTAAGCAACCAAGATGGTACATGGCCAGGCATGTACATGCAGCATTTAAGTGATTGTGTATTTTACCTTCGAAACCCTTAAAAATCTTCAAAGAGGGATAGGGTCATACATTTTCTTATGTACCCACATTCTGAGTTATCAATATTTATTTTAGGCATAGACAAAATATTAAATTTATATTGCTTAACTGGTATGTGAGAGTTCCTCATTAGCACAATTTTCTACATTTTCTTTTCCAATAATATAAACTGTACTGTTTCAAGTACAGAGCACACAAATACTAATCTAGGAAAAGTGCAGGTTCTGTCATCACATATCCATGTTTTAATTTTCCAGAAATAGAATTTGGGTTGAAAGTTTCTGGAATGCTGATGCATGGAGCTTGGTGGACCTTCTTCCCAGTGAAACAACCATGTAGTGAAAATTATTGAACGTAAAACAGATGTCTCTGGAAATTGTCTTAAGGACAAGCAGAAAATGGAGAAATCTTATTCAAGAAAGTCTAGTAAATTTTGATAAGAACAGCAAAAGCCTGTGGCATTTCAGATTAATATCCAGCCAGGAATATGAGGATTCCCCCACCCCTTGTTACAGGCGCCAGCTTTGGGTTTAGGGGTACAGTTTCACTCCAGGAGGACTGGCTGCCAGCAGTGCCTGCAGCTCCATGCTGTAGAAGTGCTATTCTGGGCAGGTACAGAGTCCTTGCTATGAGGACTGAGGCTTTTTCCCTTGACCTGGTCACCAGTTATAGAGCAACATTCCCCAAACCCCCATCAAAGTACTGGGCCCCTTGTTACCCCCTTTCCATGTTGGTTGTAGGATGCAAGTTCCCAGGTCAAAATACAGGGCCCCCATATTGCCCTTTCTCTACCTTGGTTGTAGGGTGCAGGTTCACAGGGCAGAGGTTCTACACCAGGAAGGGTAAGGCCAGATGAACCAGGATGTCAGTCAGGGCAGGGCACCTACTATTCTCACTCAGCACCTGTGTGGCAATAGAGGTTATGCATTGGTGGGGGTCAGGAGAAATCCTGTCCCCAAAGACTTGGTTTTATTTGGAACAAAGGTTAAAGACTAAGGACAGTGTTGAAAATAATGGAGCAGTTGAGAAGGAAAGGGCAACTCTGTGATACACTCACTAGAAGCACCAAGTGAAAAGAGTAGTCAGAAATTTAACAAAACCAAGGAATATACAGCTGGAAAGGGCCCTCCTGGGATCACACTCATCCTTTGGGGTATGAAAAGCTGTGTGCATGCAGTAGGTTGTATCCATACAGTCTCAATCAGAGCAGAATATGGATTAGACTTGAAAGCATTCTCTGCGTCACGTGTACGTCCATCAGCAAATGTGGACATCTTAGGACTGAAAGAGTTTAAGCACAGCCTATGATCAAATGCTGACTGAACAGTTTTCCTGCTCCTACCAGGGTAGGTGGGAGGGGGAATTCCCAGAAAGCTGGACTTTAAGATAATGTCACATTCATCCTTGGTGGTATGGAAGACTGTGCCTATATCCAGGGTGGCATCCTCTCAGTATTAATGAGAGAGAAAACCTCTAAGCGACTTTCTCTACTGAATTTGCAAAAATCCCCTGAAATAATGATAGTAATCTCTACACCATCCTTGAGTTGATCACTTACTGGTCAAAGATTGTGCTTAATATACAAACTACCAAAACTAACTCAGGAAGATATAAGTATGCTTAACAATCCAATAACAAGCAGTGAAACTGACATAATAATAAAGAATCTACCAACTAAAAAAAGCCCAGGAACTGATGGATTCACTGCTGAATTCTCTAAAACCTTTAAGAATTTTATACAGTGGATCCTCGAGTTACGACTGGCTTGACATACAATTTGGGTTATGACTGGAATTTTAGTTTTAACTTAGAAACAGAGTCTTGAGTTATGATCCAAATGCCAACTGCTTGTTCTTCCAGATGGTCTCAGATACAGATTTAACCCTTTAAAAGTTCTGGAAGGAACATTACAATATCCTTTCCTGTTTAGGGTTAATTGAGAAATCCTGGGCCAATGTCTCTCTAAGGGCACCGAGATCTGCCTGGAAGAAAGTCTGGCTCAAAATTATACAGGAGAGAGACTTTGAAGGCAGCTGACCAGCTTGTGTTACAACCAGCCCTTGGGAACAAATTGAATTCGTAAGTCAAGGATCCACCGTATCAACAATACTACTCAAGCTTTTCAAAGAAATGGAAAGGGATGAAGTGCTTCCAGACCCATTTATGAAAGCCAGTGTCATCCTGATCCCAAAACCAGATAAAGACCCAACTAAAACAACTATAGGCTTATCTCTTTAGTGAACATAGATGCAAATATTCTCAACAAGATATTAGCAAATAGGATGCAGCATGTTATCAAAGAAGTCATACGTCATGATTAGAGATGCACAGAAGGTTCAACATACATAAGTCAATAAATGTAATACATCACATAGACAGAACTAAGGTAAAAAACCACATGACTATATCAACACATGCAGAAAAGGCTTTTGACAAAAATCCACCACCCCTTCATGATTAAAAAAAAAAAACCAACCCTGAAGAAAACAGGTATAGAAGGACCATACCTGAATAAAAGCTATTTATAAGAAACCAATAGCCAGCGTCATACTAAATAGGGAAAAACTAAAAGCATTTCCCCCTAACATCAGGAACAAGACAAGGATGTCCACTCTCACCTCTTCTGTTCAGCATAGTACTTGAAACATTAGCTAGAGAAATTAGGCAAGAGAAAGAAGTAAAAAGGAAACATACAGAAAAGGAAGAACTCAAATTATCATATGTAAGTTATAGAAGGCATTTGTAACCTTCACTAAGTATAAAAACTTAAATTTTCCTTTAATTTGGCCTAATATTTTCTTGACACCAAGAAGAATTTGAGGTATGTTACAGTGATACACAGCTGAATTTATAAAGTTTTAAGTTCGTATTAGATTTTTGGTTTTAATAAATGTGTGGTGGTACTTGTTCAACAAGCAGTATAACCACCCACCCACCCTTGTGTGTGTGTATGTATGTATATATATTTGTATGTGTTAGGCAAGCAGAATACTAAACAATGAGGTTGAAAAAAAGTGGATTTGTTTTGTTTTCCTTTTTGTGTGGTTGGGACAAGCACGAAACAAAGTCATTCTCTTTCTTTTTTTTTTTTTTTTTTTTTTGGTACCAGGGATCAAACTCAGGACCTTGAGCTTGCGCAACAGGCGGCAAAATCACTGAGTTAAATCCCAGGCCCTAAAGTCATTCTCTTTCTATAAAGGCAAAGTTAGTCAGACTAAAAATGGAATTCCTCCTAATTCATAATTTTGTCTGGAGCTCTGCCTCACCTTTTCAGCATCATTTTGTCAGGATAGACATGAACTGTACCAAAAGCTTTGCTGTCCAGAGCTGTTTTAATAAGTCCTTCTAGACAACATGATGCACATAAAAGGATCCTCACAGTAGCTGCCGTCATGATTGGGACCAGGAAAGAAACATACCACACACTTGTGAGACCAAATAACTGCCAGGGTGTTTCTGTAGTTCCGGGCCAGGCACACATTGTGAGAGGCTTCTGGGTTAATGGGGAGATGGTTCACCACCACTACCTTTTCTTGGTTTGTGTCAGAGAACGTAAGGACATCATTCAACCAGTTCAGCTGGTCTTGGTTAAATCCTCTATTAAACTGGACAAACTGGGGCTCAGATTGTCCTTGAGGATCATTCAATTCCATATTTAGATTGTCCTCCCCCGATATCTTCATACACTGCTGGTATTTTGGAGAAGACTCATTTATGCCCAAGACACTTAAGTTGTAAAGCAGCATGTAATGTGAACCAAATTTAGAGAATGGTACAACATGATAAGCATAATAAGTCTCTGAAGGCAAGGTCTTGGAATGAGGTATAAACTGGTCTTCTAAAGCTGAGTGTTAAGTCTAGAGTTTGTTAAATGGTCTTTACTAAAGTTATAGAATTCATGGCTTCCCTGTGTGTGATGAACTGAAACTTTAAGCATCTGAAATTTGTTCTTAACAAGTTATAGGGATTTTTCTATGTTTTATACTGTGCATTATAGTGATCAATGATATCTCCAAGGTGAAAGACACAGCAGTGCATGGTATTTATTCCAGTCTTCAGTGGCATCCTTTAAGTGAAAAAGACTATGCCTGTAGTACCTCTGCCTGTTTCTTTGGAAATTGTATTCATCTTCTAAATCAGCATATTGAATATCTGCTATAACTCCAAAGCAGAAGAGCCACCTGTCACTTGGAGTCCCAAGATTGGACTTTTCAGCCATAACTTCCAAACAGGTTTCTAAATAAAGTGTTCATTGTACTTTAGATACTTTAGATAGATAGATGCCCCAGTTCATTAATCACTGAAGCCATAATTACTTCTGCTCTGTAGCCCCTGCATGCTGGGTCCTCGGCCAGCCCTCCTGACAGCCAGCTAGGAAACCACATGACCCCCCCAAGCAGAGCAGAGCAAGCCCAATCGCATTCTAAAGATGAATGCTGGAATAACTAAAATTTTTTCATCATCTGCATTGACTGTGAAGTTGAGTTTTGTTGACAATGAAATTGAAAGGCATCAGCTGACAGGAAAAAGATATGTATGCTTTAATGTAGACAGAGGCAACAATTTACCACACTCAGATTAGGGGACCCAGTAGAACTTTCATTGGAATGGTGCCACACAGCATGCCCACAAAGGGCACAGAGCCATTGCTAATATTCCTTAATTAGGGTGAGGACTGTCTCACCTAAGAATCTGTTTGTCATTCTGAAAAGTGGGTGTATAGGTTATGTTCTCATGCTCCCTTTTGTAGGGAACAGGGAAAGGGGACGTTATTAGAACCTCTTCCGTAAGTCCTAGTCTCCTGCAAGCCACGGCAGCACAAGGCAAATTAAATTATACAGGAAAGGTAGAAAAAATGAGACTTTAAGAAGAAGCTGAGCTTTGGGCCTGATCAGTGCTGCTCTGGGCAGCAAAGACAAAAGCCCCCAGTTTACCGTCCATCGGGAGAAACAGATGTAACAAATGACTTGCAGAGACTTCAGCACATCGGGATAAACAAAGTGTAACAATCCAAGAACAATGAGGAACTGAGTAGATGAAGATTTGGTTCCTCCCGGGATGTCTTCAGCCCGTGTAATCTTGTCCTACAGCATCACAGCATCACTGTATCATTGAGGTCTCAGTTGTGACTGGGGGCCAAAATGGAATTATGTCTCGAGATGCCATAGCTGGCCTGTAGGCAGGAGAACTAGGCCTAATCAAATGGCTTTTCCCTAAAATTATGTAGCATTGCTCCTGGCACCCTTCTAGCTATTCTGCAGAGCAGCCAAGTGACCGCCTGTTTACCAGGCATGAATAACTGATCACAACCCCAGTGTATACTTGAATGTTTACTACAAAGTTGGGTGAAACAAAGATTAATTTCCCAGACTGCACATCCTTAATCTTCTCTTGCAGGGGGTGACTTTTCCTTCACACGATGTTGCTGTGTACTGTCTGTGAGAGAGTTGTGTGGAAGGGTATGAGCTGATCAGCCCAAGGGCCAAAGAAGAGACAGGTTCATGGCAACTGCTTCAAGGGAGTTTGTGCTTGGTGGGGGGAGGAGGGCTTCAGGTAGGTCTTCATGAATTAACCAGTGGGTCCAGTCTGCCGGTTTTTTGTACCTTGTCCTGTCTTTTTCTTTGCCACTGCAGCTTTGAGGACCGACCCCCAAGAGTAGAAGTAGCTCTGCTACAGATCTTTGTTCCCTCTAGTCTGTTGACAAATTTTTCTTCTCCCCTGTATAATAGAGGCTGAGGTGATAATATGCAATGTAGATTGTTCTCAGTATGTTGGTCCATTTCTCTTTATGAAAGGGCTCATGCCTTTATTTGATATGGATATTTTTAAATGTATAAACTTTAAATGAATCTTACCAAGTAAAACAAACAAATACACCCTTCTATTTGGATTTGAAAATAATCTGTAAGAGAAATTGTTAATAAGATGGGATATTTTCAGATGGCAAGGTTCACACTAGGCCTCTAAGGGTATTCTGAGGCAAGGTCTCTAAAGATCTCCAAATCAGAGTGGTCAACTGCAAGTCATTTTCCCCATCTGATGCCTTAATTTTTATTTTAAGAGGAGGAAACATAAGTTTTTGGCATGACTTAGAAAATTTAGAATTGTCACCTGTACCTCTTTGGTGTCAGTGTCAACAGACCTCCATAGTCATTTGTCTTTGCCAATAATACTACTTTTGTGTTTTAGTTGTTATTCTAGATTCAAAAGTCTTGGAAACAAGGCACACCAGAAAGGAGCTCAGTGTATTTCTCTGTACTTTCTTTGGGGCGTTGCTGTCTGGAAGTTGCTGGTTTGAACAACTTGGTTTAAATTTGCTTGCTTTGAAGCTTAAGCCAACTGAGATCTCACTGCTCTTGCTTTTAAATTTAAAGTAAATTAAATTAAAAGTAAAAGTAGAACCATAAAGGTTAAAATGAATAGATTTGATTTTGTTTTTATATGATAGGTTGTTTTATGTAAGATAGGTTGCAGTAAGGCCTGAATCAGATTTCTGAATCTGGCATCAACAGGTTATATTGTCCATGGTCCAGAATTGTTATTTCACAAGTTTGAGAAATCCTGTCCTAAAGGAGTTTGCCAGTGGAATCTTCCTCTCGATGTTCCTTTGTATTTTGTTAAATAAAATAAAAGCACAGAGGTCTTCCTTTAAAACTTTGTATCTTACCACTCTTAAAAGAATCTTCTTCCTGCCAGGCATAGTGCTATGTGCCTGTAGTCCCAACTACTTGGGAGGCTGAAGTGGGAGGATCGCTTGAGTCCAGGAGTTCTAGGTTGAAGTGCGCCATGCCAATCAGGTGTCTGCACTAAGTTCAGCACCAATATGGAGACCTCCCAGGAGCAGGGACCATCGGGTTGCCCAAGGAGAGGTGAAGGGACCCAGGTTGGAAACCAAGCAAATCAAAAAATCTTTCTTACTAAGGGACAGTCTTAGAACACTCTGAAGATTATTTCAGAAGAATGACATGCTCTAACAAGATCTTATATAAAATCTCAGAGTTTTGTGAGATGTTAACAACTCCTAGAAACTTAAAGGTTAAAATTGCCCATAGGCAAAACATACAGTCATGGGATGCCATCTAATTGGCCACCCTTTCCCTCTTTAACCTTTTCTGTACACATTTGTTTTTCTGTACACATTTTCACTCTTAACTTGGTCAGGGATTATTGAAATCTCTCAGGGATTTACCTCAAAAGGAGGTACAAAGGGAGTATGACATTCATGAAATTGAATATTTAGAAGTTGAAAATGAGTAAATTAAATATATGTTAGCATGGATGTATGCAAAAGCTAACATTAAGGAAAAATTAGTAATAATGTGAGACGTGCAGTACAGTACCATTTATATAAATTTAAAACCCTCTCTAGCACACGATAATTCAGGTAGAAATGCATAGCCTACAAGGAAATACTCCAGATTCATGATAGCACCATGGCTTTACTAGTAATACACAGATATTGTGCACATATGCAAATACAACAAATATTGAAATTAGTTCATCCAAGTGATGGGACAAATGACTACTTGTCATATTTTCTGTGCTTTGTTTTTAGTAATTTTGTAAATAAGTACATACTGTTTAAATAAAAGTCAGTCATGACCTATATATAGAAAACAGTATTCCTCTTTCAAAGTCCCTCACCTGGATATTACTATTCTTGAACTTCTGATGCATCTCTGTTGAGACTTTTTGGGGAGGAAAATGGCTAAAAATTCTTTTAAAACTTTCAAAAATTATTTTTACACAAATAGCATATTGCACATAGTGCTTTATAAGCTTGTGTTTTTCACTCCTCCCCCCACTTTCCTCCCACATCCACCTCATCTGGTAAGGGACATTTTGGTTGTTAACATTGTTACAGAAAAGGATTCAGTGACTATTCTTCTTTTGGTACCGGAGATCGAATTCAGGTCCTTGCGCTTGCGAGGCAGGCAGTGGAACCACTGAGCTAAATCCCTGGCCCCAGTGACTATTCTTCTATATACACCTTTTCTTAAAAATTGTAATACATTATATATGTTTTTAAATTTTGGTAAAATTCATTTAACTTGGAACTTAGCATTTTAAGATTGCCTAAGTATATGCATAAGTAATATATTTTTTCCATTAAGTTTATTGGTACATTTTAGGTATAAAATACAGTTACATCCATCACTGGGATCTTGTACCTTTACATGATGTATCTTGGTTCTTATTTTTTTCCCCTTCCCCTGCCCTCCCTTCACCCCCTCCACCCTTCCCTACTTACAAAAACTTTCTTTCGGGGCTGGGGATTTAACTCAGTGGTTTCACTGCCTGCTGCGCAAGCGCAGGGACCTGAGTTTGATCCCCGGTACCAAACAACAATAACAAAAAAACCAACTTTCTTTCCATTTTTTTTCTTTTCTCATATTTTTTATTTTCCCTTCTTTCCTTTCCCCTACCCCTCCCACTTCCCCTACTCCTTTAGACCTTTTCTTCCTGTTACACAATAACAGTTACACATTTTTAAA
>NW_004624754.1:20102536-20123948 GCF_000247695.1 Heterocephalus glaber | reverse complement strand
TTCTGGAATCTTAACAATTATATGCCTATGTGTAGATTTTTTTTTGATCAAGGCTAGTTGGAGTTCTATTTGCCTCACTTATCTGTATGCCAAGTTCTTTCCTCCTGCTTGGAAAGTTTTCTGCCAATTTTTCTGCCAACTCTCTCCTCTTTCTTCATTGATTCCAATCAGTCTTATGTTATTCTTCTTTGCATTGTCTAGTAGCTGCTGGATCTTTCTCATGGTCCCTTATAATTTTAACGAAATTTTTCTTTTCCTGTTCACTAATTGCAATCTTATCTTCTCTGTCTGAAATTCTGTCCTCACCTTGGCTCATTGTGCTGTGTAGACTTTCAATGGAGTTTTTAATCTCCTGGAAATCTGTTTGTATCTGTTTTTTGGATTGCATTTGTTTCCTATGTTGGGATTCCATCATGTTCCCCAGCTCCTCTGTTTTTTTTGTCTGTGTCTTCTCTAGATTTATTAATCATGTCTTGCACTATGGGCACAATCTCTGCTGTTATTTGAGAAATCATTTCTGATTTCATTTTTTCCAGGTCCTCTTTTGTTGCCAGTTCAGGGAGTCCAGGTGGTTGAGTATCAGATTGTTCCATCTCGTTTCCCTTTTGGGTTGCTTTAGGTGATCTGGAAGTCTAGTTTTGAGACTTGTTTTCATGTCCTCTCATTTTGACAGCATAGGGGGAGGGGTGTAGAGGGAAGGGGTGGTAAGGCGGCCTGGAAGCCTCCTCCTGGGCGCTGGGAGTGGCTTACCTCTTGTGTGCAGGGGGAGGGGGTGGTATGGTGGCCTGGAAGCCTCTCTACATCAGTAATATTAAGTATATGCACGTAGTTTTACAACTTACCCCCAGAGCTTTTTTTGTTTAGCAAAACTGAAATACTATACCCATTAAACAATAGTTCTCCATTTTCTCCCCTCACAACCCTGACAATCCACCATTCTATTTTTTGTCTCTCTTGACACAGTTTCACTTCTCAGATACCTCATTTAAGGAATTGGGCACTATTGTCTTTTTTTGTGACTGGCTTATTTCACTTAACGTAATGTCCTTAAAGTTCATTCATATTGTGGTGTATGACAGAATTTCCTCTTTTTAGGGCTAGCCAACATTCTGTTCTATGTATGCATCACATTTTGTTTATCCATTCATCTGCCAGCGCACACTTGAGTTGCTTCCATGTACACCACTTTTAAAAACTTTATTTTAATTCACTTTCGAACCTAAAGAAAAGCAACAAAAAAGAATACAAGGAGGACTCTTTATTTATACAGACTAAACAGTCCTTTATATTTTTATTCTTGTACATACTCACGCATCCTTTCCTGAACCCTTTGATCATAAGCTGATAACATCATGCCCCTTTATTCCTACATATTTCTGTGTGTATTTCCTGAAAACAAGGACATTCTCCTAGTCACAGTACAGTGATCAATATCAGAAATTCTGATACTAACAGAATTATCCATAGTCAAATTTTACCACATACTCAAATAATATTCCTTTCATTCCCCATCCCCATCTGATTCATTCATTGCATTTGGTTGCTAAGTTTCCTTAAATCTCCTTTAGTCTGGAAAATTTCCTTAGCTTCTCCCTCTCTCCTCCTTGCCTGTGCCCTGCACAGACACAGACCACACACCCCACCCCCAAAGTTCAGGCTGGCTCAGCCTCTTGAGTGCTTTGTTTTTCTTTTTTGTTTTTTTGTTTTGTTTTGTTTTTTGGTACTGGGGATCGAACTCGGGTCCTTGCACTTGTGCAGCAGGCAGTGAAACCACTGAGCTAAATCCCCGACCCTTGCTTTGTTTTTCTTGACTTTGACGTTAATGAGGAATACAGGATAGATTGTAGGATGTTCATCAATTTGTGTTTGATGTTTTATTATAATTCAAGTTGCATGTTTTCAGAGAAATGTCATGAAAGTGATATCGTGTCTCCAGTGCATCATTATCAGGAGGCATGTGATTGAGGTGGTATGTTCAGGTCTCTTGACTGTACAGTTACTACATTCCCATTCTAATTAACAAGGAATTTGTGGGAGATGTTTTGAGATCATGTGAAAGTTGTGGCTCATCGAAACTTCATCCACCAGTTTTAGCATCCATTGATGATTTCCTTTAACCACATAGTTTTTTCTGATTATTAGTTTGCTTTCCATTGTAAGGAAGAACTTTTTCTTGTCTATTTTTAATTATGTTTGTATAAACCCATGAGTTTTAGCTTCATTCAGTAAGTTACAATCCATTACTACTGTTGTTATTGTCATTATTTTATTCCCAAATTGTTCCACATTTGGCTGGTGGAAATCCCTTCCTCCTCCTTTTCTTTATTATGTTAGTATTTTTTATATATACATCTTTCAGTATTTGTTTTCCTTGGAACAGTTTTCTTGAATTGGAATTGCTGGCTTAAAAAGCATGTATATTTCAAATAATGTATGTACTAAATTAAAACATATGTTTGGCCGGTTTGAGGGAGGGAATAATACATACATTTAATCTATGAGTGCATTCGTGTGTTTGTGTGTGTGTGTGGGTGTGGGGGTGTGTGTGTGTGTCTTGAGTTGCTTTTAAAGAAACGTAAGGAAATTTTGTCATTATGGGTTTTTAGCTACAAGAAACATCTGCAAGAAAGGGAGATGAAGATAAAGGATGGGTTTTCTTCCAGTGCCATCCCGGACTAAAAGTTCACAACTATCCAAATGGTTGAACCAGTCTATTAGCTGTATTTTAAAGAACATGACAAACAATATATCTTATATTAAATAATAAAAACCTATATGGGAAAGTTAGAAATTAACATCCATATTAGGGGGTGCTTCTCTTTTAGAATCAGATATTTTTGTATGTTTCTCACTTGAGCTCTTGCTGCAGTGAAGAAGATGCCTGAAAAGGTTGGTTTCTTCCCTTCTCTGTGCCTTGGTTTCCTCAGTATACAAAATGTTGTGTAAGATTATGGCTATGACCTATAAGAAATTTTACATTGTGATCCAATCTATGTATTTGTGAATCATAACTACCCAAAATTGAGAGTTTTAGAAAGCATAAATTAACCTTGCTATATGCAGTGGACTCTGATATTTTCTGTTCTGTTTGTCTAGAATGCTGATGACACATTTGACATTGTTTTTAGATTAGAAACTTGTAGATTATTTCCAAAAGCTCTTCAGCTCAAACAATTACTTGAGTATATCTTGTGAAATTAGTCTATGAAGAGAGCATGTCACAAAGAATAGCTTTTTGTCTACGGATAGTTGTGCACAACTCAACAAAACCAATCCAATAAAAGTCCATTCCAAGGTCTTTAATCTGTCCCTCTGATTACAGTCACTACTACTGTAAGCCAGTTTTTCTGTTCCCTACCCTTTTTTTTATTTGAGTGCTGCAGATTGAACCCAGGTCCTAGAAGGCTCTAGAGAAAGAGCACTACCCGTGAGCTATATCCCCTGGCCTATGTTTTCCCAAGTGACCTTCTATACTCTTTTCTTTGCACACACAACACATTAATTACTATTTGTGACACAGGTATTTCATAGACAAGGTTGATTTCAATTTGGTTGAAAGTGAGACACACTTTTTTTCGATTTGTCAGGTGACATTTTTTCCTGTCTGAATTGAGTCTTTTTCAATCCTTTTTTTGTTTTATTTTGTTTTGTTGTGGGTACCAGGGATCGAACTTGGGACCTTGTGCTCCCCAGTCAAGCACCGGAACCACTGAGCTAAACCCCTGGCCCTTTCCTGTCTGAATTGAATAGTATTCATTCTTTGGCCACTTTGCAGAAGAGCTTGAGCTCTTAAGTACCAAAGCCTTGCCTTTTCTGTTCTCTTTTTTTTCCTCTCCTACTCCCCTCCAGTATTGGAGATTGAACTCAGGGCCTTTGCATTTTCACTGAGCAACATCCCCAGCCCTTTTTTTGAGACAGGGTCTTACAAGGTTTCTGCTACCCAGGCTAGGCTCAAACTTGTGAACCTCCTCTCTAAGGTTATCTTTAATGCCCCAGTTGAAGACTTTACTGGAGAGAATGTAATTTTCCTTTTTCACTGTTGAGTTTTAGTTTTTAGGGAGAAAGATGTATGGAATTTAACATCTGTCAAACTTCAACACAAAATTAAAAGAGAAATTGGGAATGTGCTACAATCTTCTTGACATGCTAGTCCTTTCCCTTGAGTTTGTGCTACAGTATAAGTGAAATTATAAATCATTTTCATGAAATGGGAGCTTTGGGGCTGGTTATATTGGGCAGATGCTTTTTCTCTTAATATAGAACATTTGAAGATGCAAAAGTAATTACTCTTTCTTTTCTGAGCCAGTCTTTTTAGATTTGTATGAGTTATGCTGAGACAACTGAACTGTAAAAAGTAAGCGAAATTGTACTGCTTTTGCAGTATTGTAGCTAGTCTCCTAAGCATCCTGTGGTCATTTTTGTTTGTCCATTACTTTTCAGTACATTTTTAGATCTGTTATTTAGACTCAGCACGTCTTGTCTTAAAACCCATTCACTTCTGTTTAGTTGCTGTTTCTTCTGCTTGCGTTTTTTGCCCCAAAATTTAACATGAAAATAATTCATAAACGTGGTATGTTTATATAGAAATTCTAACACATTAGTTTGTTTCACTTTGCAGTCTCAGCTCTGAAAGACAAAATGATTAAAATCTGTAATTGTGTTTCCTTATATAGATATTTCAGTGAAGTTCATTTATAATTTTATTGCTAATTTGATATACTAAGTTTTAGTAATTTCCTTTTTGTTTCATTGAAATATAGATACAGGTAAAATATAGAGTAGTTCAAATGTTTGTCTTTATAAAAATTTGTTGGGCCGGGGATTTAGCTCAGTGGTTTCGCCACCTGTTGTGCAGGCACAAGGACCCGAGTTCAATCCTCGTTACAAAAAAAAAAAAAAAAAAATTGTGACACAGAAAGTGAGATTTTTATCTATATTTATTTATTTTTTCTATTTGGTAACTAACTCCCCAGACCTTGCACTTGCGATGCAGATGGTGGAACCACTGAGCTAAATCCCCGGCCTTATAGTCTTTATTTTTCTTTGGTTATCAGTACCGCTTCTTAGAAAATAATAGTTTAGTAAAAATGGAACATATGGCTTTTTAATTCTAAATGAAGAAATCAGAACAAAGGGAAAATCAGATTGATTAATAAGAGGAATTTGAACACAAAAATTCATACTATAAGCCTACATATAATCATTAAAAATGGTACAGATTGAGATCTGAGCTTCCTAGAGTTCAAAGCAGAAATAGAAACATAAACAGTGTAACAACTGTTAATCTTCTGAACTCTAAACTAGAGGGTGAGACTAAACAGTGTTATCAGTAACAGCCCTTTAAGAATTGTGTATTTGACGTGGCTCTTACAGCAGCCCTCTTCAGAAACAAAAGGCCTTATCTTTGAAAGGTGAATACTAATGTCAAGGACAGAAATGCGTCTCTTTTCCCTATTGGAAGGAAATGCATTTCCTTTTCCCTATTGGTCAGAATCAATCTCCTCTCAGACTAATTGCAAGTTTTAAGCCCAGTACATTGCCTGAAGTAGAAGTTAAAAAGGATTTCAATTTGTAAGGTCTCTTATTGGGCTACATAGAATAAGAGATAAAGAGAGTTTACCGGTACTAAAAACACAAAAACATAGCATGGCTTCATTTTACTTTAAAACACAAATTTTTGAATTACGATCAGGTTGCTTGGTATTTCTTAAAAACAAGATCTTCATTGTCTGGAAATCCCAGTTGTTTCAGATGAGACTTTATTGTCAATAAGATGGCATCTGCTTATCGTGGGGTTACTGCATTCATACACAGATTTTGTAAGGCAGCAAAGAATTTAATAAAAACCTGATAGAAAGTTCAGATTTTCCCAGTCCACACTACTCCAGTAATCATCAGTTGGGAAAACCAGAGTTAAAGCTCAAATACTGACCCAGTATTATAAAATCATTAGTAATGGCCACATGTTTGACCAGTCACATTTATTTTGGATTCTTTTGGTTTATGATACTTTTCAGAATATAATATCTGTTCCTTTTTTTTTTGGTACCAGGGATTGAACTCGGGACCTTGCGCTTGTGCAGCAGGTGCCGGAACCACTGAGCTAAATCCCCGGCCCTTCTCTTCCTTTTTTGAGGGAGAAATCCCTTATACATATATAATATTGCATATAATTTAATAAGATTATTCAAATTGTAAGCAGAATTTTCCACATATTGGTTGCATTTCCAGTGGAATAATTATTCTCTGTCTTCATCATCAGGCTTGGCCATGTGACTTCTTTAGCCAATAAAATGCAAATGAAAAGTTCACATGCCACTTAGGACCAGAAACGTTAAGAAGTATAGTGTGGTTCCATCTCTCTTCTTCTCCTCTGCCATGATACCAGTAGCATTCTAGTTAGGACCCTACTTTATTCTGGCTCTCTGGAATGAACATACATGGGGTAGAGCTGCAATACCAGTACGTCTCTAATGTGAGCAAAAGAAATCATTACTATTGTAAAGCCTCTAGATTTTAGGGTCATTTTCTGTTTTGAATACCTGGCTGATTTAGGAACCCTAGGTTAAGAATATCTGTGCTAGATCTAGGTGAGTTTTTTTACATTTATTTGTCACTAAAAATATATTCAGTACTATTTTATGAGGGACACTTATATGGTGTCCCATGCTTACAATCCTAGATAATAGGTTTTAACAAATTTACAGATAAGGAAACTGAAATATAAATACATTAAGTGACTTTCTTTTGATCACCCAACTTCTGAGTAGCTTGGGCAGGACTCAAGCACAGGTCTGTCTGATTCTCTTTGTACTACCTTTATATTTTGTATTTGTTCTTTGCATCCATTTTGCTTGTATCTGATGAGTCATTTCCGTACTGGTATGCATAATTAATAATGCCGTGTTCGAGGCTGGGGATATTTAGCTCAGTGGTTCCGCCGCCTGCCTTGCAAGCGCAAGGTCCTGAATTTGATCCCCGGCACCAAAAAAATTGCAGTGTTGAAAACTTGTACTACTTCAGTCTTTTTTGGGGAGGGAGGAATACAGGGGATTAAACCTAGGGGGCCTTTGCAATGAATTACATCCCCCAGACCCTTTTTATTTTTTATTTTACTTTTTTTTTTTGGTACCAGAGATCGAACTCAGGTCCTTGTGCTTGCACAGCAGGTGGCGAAACCACTGAGCTAAATCCCTGGCCCTATTTTTTATCTTGATACAGGATCTCACTAAATTGCCTAGGTTGGGCTGAAACTTACAGTCCTCCTGCTTCAGCCTCCCAGAGCACTGGGTTACAGGTGTGTACCAAGGTGCCCATGTCTTTTGTCTCTGTATAACACATTCCAGCCCGCTGGAACCACTGGTGGTAAATGCATGACTGTTCCATCAGGCGGCATGGGACATCCCACTGGCCAGTCATGCATGTACCACGGTGGTTCAAGTCAGTGAGAACGTAATGTATTCAAATCACAGTCACTGGGCATATGTCTCTGTTGTGAATATGTTAAATCAGTGGTTTTACATTTCATTGGCTTTAAGGGCACAAATGTGTTGTATTCAGAGATTTTTACTTTTTCTTTTGCATTGGAAATCACATGCCTTGCACTTTCTAATTATCCATAATAATCACCACTCATTAATGTCTTTGGCCAGTTGATTACACACATTTATGATACCTGCCTGGTCCTTAAAAACTTTTGAGGGCCAGGGATTTAGCTCAGTGGTTCCAGTGCCTGCCTCGCAAGTGTAAGGTTCCTAGTTCGATCTCTGGTACCAAAACAAAGCAAAACAAAAACACTTTTGAGTTTGTAATCCCAAGTATTGGTTTATTAGTGTATATTTACGGAAGCCAAGGGCTTAGGTGTAATTCCAGTCTGGCCATTTATTGCCACCAGAGAAATTATTTTCATTGCCACAGCCACGAGCTAGCAATTTTTAAAATTGTGTAGAAGGAGGCAGAAGGAGAGTAATGATCATAATTAATTTGGGAGATGCTAGGCATAAAAACTTTTTTTTCCATTAAGTTTATTGGTACATTTTAGGTATATAATACAGTTACATTCATCATTGGGATCTTGTACCTTTACATGATGTATCTTTTTTTTTTTTTTTGCACTGGGGATCGAACTTGGGACCTTGCCAGGCGTTGGAACCACTGAGCGAAATCTCCAGCCCTACATGATGTATCTTGGTTCTTATTTTTTCCCCATTCCTCTGCCTTTCCTTCACCCCCTCCACCCTTCCCTATTTACAGAGACTTTGTTTTCATTTTTTCCTTTTCTCATATTTTTTCTTTTCCCTTCTTTCCTTTCCCCTACCCTTCCCACTTCCCCTACTCCTTTAGACCTTTTCTTCCTATAATTGACATTATCAATTATACTTTTTGAACCTTATTTACACTTTTAGTTTTTCACAGAGAAAGCATTTGGTATTTACACATGTGTGTCCTATTTATTTCACTCAGTGTGCATCCATTTAACTATAGATGTCTCTAGTTTCGCATTCTGTATGGCTGAGTAGTACTCCATTTTATTAAAAAACAAACAAACCACGTCTTCTTTATCCGGTCTCCAGTTGATGGGCAGTTGGGGTGTTTCCAAGTTTTAGCTATTACAGACTGTGCTGCTATAAATATAGGTGCACATATATTGCTGTGGTATGATTCTTTTAATTCTTTTGGAAAGATACCCAGCAGGGGAATAGCTGGGTCAAATGGGACCTCTAATCCTAGTTTTTTGAGGTATCTCCATATGGATTTCCACAGTGGTTGCACCAGTCTGCACTCTCACCCACAATGGAGAAAGATTCCTTTCTCCCCACAGCCCTGCCAATATTTGTTATTGGTTGATTTCTTGATAGCAGCTATTCTTTCTGGGGTGAGGTGGAATCTCAGTGTTGTTTTCATCTGCATCTCTCAAATGACCAGTGATGTTGAACATTTTTTCATATGCTTATTAGCAGTTTTTACTTGTTTGTTGGAGAAATGTCTGTTCATTTCAGATGCCCATTTTTGGATTGGGTCTTATATTTGGGGGGTCTGATTTTTCTCAGTTCTTTATATATTCCAGATAGGAGACTTTGAGGAACAGCTGGTAAAATTTTTTTCCCCACATTGTAGTTTATCTCTTAGCTCTGTTGGTAGTTTATCTTCTTGCAGTGCAGAAGCTTTTTAATAAGATGAGATCCCAGTTGTTGATTCTTTGTGTTAGTTCCCGTGCTACTGAGGATTTGTTCATAAAGTCTTTTCCTATGCCATTGTCTTCAAGACTACCTAACTTGTCTTCCAGCAAGTTTAGTGCTTCTGTTTTACTTTAATCCACTTCGATTTTGTTTTGTTTTGTTTTTGGTACCGGGGATCTAACTCGGGTACTTGCACTTGCGCAGCAGGCAAACCACTGAGCTAAATCCCCGGCCCTAATCCACTTCGATTTTACTTTAGTGCTTGATGAAAGGTAAAGGTCTAGTTTTAATCTTTGGCAGGTTGAAATCCAGTTTTTCCAACACCATTTAGTTTTTATTTTTTGTTTTTGTTTTTTTTTTGGTATTGGGGATCGAACTCGGGTCCTTGCGCTTGTGCAGCAGGCAGCGAAACCACTGAGCTAAATCCTCGGCCCAACACCATTTATTAAAGAGATTATCTTTCCTCCAGTGAGGATGATTGGCTCCTTTGTCAAAGATGAGGTGGCTGAGTGTGTCTGGAGTTGTTTCTGCATCTTCTAATCTATTCCACTGATCCTCTGGTGTGTTTCTTTGCCAGTACCATGCTGTTTTTATCACAGTTGCTTTGTAGTATGTAGTATTGTTTCACTTTGGGGATTGTGATACCCCTTGACATGTCCCTGTAGCCTAGAATTGCTTTTGTTATTATAGGTCCCTTCTGGTTCCAAATGAATTTTTGGATTGTTTTCTCTAGTTCTGTGAAATATACTGTTGGGATTTCGATTGGGATTGCATTGAATCTGTGTAGTAGTTTTGGAAGTATGGCCATTTTCACTGTGTTGGTTCTTCCTACCCATGAGCCAAGGGATGTCTTTCCATTTTCTTATATCCTCTTCGATCTCTTTTTTCAGAGTGCTGTAGTTTTCAGTGTAGAGGTCTTTTGTCTCCTTTGTTAGATTGACGCCTAGATATTTCAGTTTTTTGGATGCTATTGTGAAAGGAATTGTTTCCCTAATTTCTCAGTGAGTCTGTTATTTGTGTACAAGAAGGCTGTTGAGTTTTGAGTGTTGACCTTATATCCAGCTACTCTACTGAATCTGTCAATTAAGTCTAGAAGACTTTTGGCAGAGATTTTTGGGTCTTCTATGTAGAGTATCATATTGTCAGCAAATAATGACAGTTTAACTTCTTCCTTTCCTATCTTTATTCCTTTTATTTCTTTCTCTTGTCTAGTTGATGTGGCTAATGTTTCCAGAACTATATTGAACAGGAGTGATGATAGTGGTCATCCTTGTCTTGTTCCTGATTTTAGTGTGAAAGTTTTCAGTTTTTGACCATTTAGTATGATGTTGGCTGTTGATTTTTCATAGATAGCCTTTATCAGGTTGAGATACAGACCATCTATTCCAATTTTCTGTAGGGTTTTTATCATGAATGGGTGTTGGATTTTGTCGAATGCTTTTTCTGCGTCTATTGACATGATCGTATGGTTTTTGTCCTTGGCTCTGTTCGTATAGTGTATTACATTTATTGATTTACGTATGTTGAACCATGCTTGCATCCCCGGGATAAATCTGACTTGGTCAAGGGTGTATGATCTTCTTGATGACCCTTTGTATTCTGTTTGCCAGTATCTTGTTGAGAATTTTTTTCATCTATGTTCATTAGGGAGATTGGCCTGTTGTTCTCTTTTTTGGTTAGGCTTTGTTTGCTTTTGGAGTCAAAGTAACACTTGCTTCCAGGAATGAATTTGGAAGCATTGCTTCCCTTTCAATTTCATTGAAGAGTTTAGAGTAGTGGCAATAGATCTTCTCTTTAATGTCTTGTAGAATTCAGCAGTGAATAGCCATTAAAACTTTTTGTTAGTAGATATGATTATTATTCACATTTTAGAGAAGGTGAAAACTGAAGCAAGAGAAGTCAAACAACTTGCGCAAAGTCACATTGAGATTAAGAAGAGCCAGGAACTCAGGCAGTTTGATTCCTTACTTTGAAGCACTGTATTATGACAGACTGTATGTAGATTAATTTTATACAAGTTTTTTCTCACCAGTGTGGAAACATTTTATGTCTGTAGTTGATAGCTCTTAGGCGTTGAACTGTAAGGTTTTTTTGTAGTACATTATAACTTTTTTGTAACTATCATAGTGTTATTCAGAAAGAGTATTCTTTCTGCTATTTGATAGATACTTTTTGGGATTGTGAATTAGATAACCATTGTAGTTTTCTCTTATTTGGGTTCATTGGATAAAAATTAGCCCTGATGTTGTGAAAATTATGATGATCCTCTCCAAACATTTCCTGATATAACTTAATAGGTATGATAAGAAAATGTTAGTAAAACTTTTCCCTTCATCCTTTTAAAATTTTTTTCTTTTAGCAATTTAAGTCAGTATGTGTTGTGTTTTTCTGTGGGGAAGAGTTTGACATTCTTAAAATATACCATGCTCATGTTGGATAATGCTTGAAAAATGTTGCACTGAACATTTCTCAAGTTTTATCTTACAGAAAAGTGTTTCTCAGAAGAGAACATTACCACTCCATGAGAAATTTCTTGTAACAAATGCAGTGGTCAGCTTAAGTACCAGGACTTAAATGAAGGAGAACTAGAAACTGGTGACCTTGGAGTGAGATAGTAAAACTGTGAACTGACTGGAAAAGATGGCGTGGAAGGGTGCAGAGTGATGACTCATTAAGAGCTACTCTCTTGAAGCAAGCAAGGACTGAGGACCAAGTTCTAAGGGTATCAGTGAACAGGAGCAGGAACACAGCTATCTGCTACCACCACTCCCTCCATGCCCCCCATGTGGAAGATACATTTTGTCTTTTTTCCTGTCACTTCTGCATGGTAAAAAGAAAGGCTGGTAGCATGAGGACTAGAGAGAATTATAAAAACAATGATCTAAGAAGAGGAGTGACCTGTTTTTTATAATTTATTCCCAAATGCTTTTCTGATCCTCTATTCTCATGTCATTGAAATATTTAAAGCCTTATGTCAGGGCTGAAAAATCTTCCAGGCTCCAGCCTCTACAGCAGTTACATTTATGCTGTTCCTTTGCCATTTGAGTAATTTGTGAATGATATTAAAGACTAGTGGCTTAGTGGAGAGGTCTTTGAATAGTACCTTGGATCAGCTGTAAGCAAGAAACATTTTTAGGGGGATCCACCCCAGGCCTTACTCATGCTAGGCAAGCAATCACTGAGCTATATCCCTATCCCTAGACAAAAGGTTTTGTTTTGTTTTTAGGTTCTAACTCGACTACTTTATCAGCTTTGGCTAATTTTCCCACAATACACCTATCCCTATCAGTGATTTTGATGATTGAGCAGCATGTGCACATGTATTATCAAATGTACATTTGGTTGAAACTACATTAATGTCACAATATTCATAAAATTTTGTTTTCAGGTTTTAAAAAAATTGACACATTTTGTGGTTAGACTGAAAGAGGTAAATTTCTCTTGTACGTGTTGTTGTAATACTAATGGATTGTTAGATATTTGCTGTAGTGTTACCATGTTAATTTATGCCTTGTAAATAAAAGACATTGATACTGGGAAAACTGTATAGTCTGCACAATAAATGCTATATAAGAAACAAGCCTTACTCGAAGTAACTTTTTGCTAGTTTATACTTAGAGTAGGGTCCTCTATAAGTGTGAAGAATCTAGGGTCTGTATAATTTCAGTGATTAAACCATATTACAAAATAAAGTTAAATACTGATAAGTTTTGTCAGAGTCATGTGTTATCTTATTGACCATTTTTGCAAGAATTATTTGAGGACATGCTTTTAGCAGTTAATATAATATTATCTCTATTCCCAAATAGAAGTGTGCAGCTTTGTGTTCTGTATTTAAGCACACTGGAAGTCACTTGAGAGACCTTTTGAGTCCTGTCAGGACTATTTAGTCATCGTGAGTAGTGAGGATGAAAATTTTTTATATATTCAGGTATAGTTTGTAAAGCCCAAATATCTGCTTATTGATGGGGATATTAATGTTTATACTGTGAACTCTTGCTTCCTATAAATTTCAGTAGCAATTTAAAATCCATTAATATGTAAGAAAACTAATATAATTAAATTATCAGTGTCCAGCAAGTTAAATTCAACAAATCTATATTATATATTATGTGGCAGGCATTTTGTTAAGGACTGGGATATGTAGTGAGTAGACATTAATTCACCCAAGTAATTTAAGTGTCTTCCATGGGTAATCTTCCTTGAAGATTATGTGAAATGTTCAGAGACAGTAAGAGTTACCAAAATGAATGCCCAGGGTAAAGTCTCCAGCATGCCATGATCAAAGTACTCTGGATTGGGAAGGAACATGGAGCATTTGAGGAACCAAAAAGCACCACAGACTGGCTGAAGCAGGGATAGGAGAGTAGGAGTGACAAGGTAGACAGAAGCCAGTGACCAAAGCAATTCCTACCTTCTTAACCTTAAGATTTTGGATCTGATTGTAAAAGCAATGGGAACCATCCAAAGTTTAGGCAGGGAAGTAACGTCAGACTTTTTTTTTTTTTTTACAAAATTTTCAGTAACTCATATTGCTTGCAGAGAGTGGATTAGAGTGATCAGAGAGAATAAACTATAGATTTTAATTAATATGCTGTTGCGGGAATCTGACAGATGATGCCTTAGACTACAGTGGTAATGGAGAAGTGGATGGAATCAGAAGATATTTTAGAAGTTGTAAATGGGTTGGTTTTGGTGGTTTTGAGATGTAGTATTAAGGGAAGAAGACTTTGGACTCTAGAGATGATTCCCAGGCTTCTGACTTCAGCTTCCAAGTAAACGTTGTTGGCAATCACATCAGACGATTAGTTTTTGAGGTATTCCGCAAAGTATACAGACTCAAGGGCATCAACAGGAACATAGGCTAGGAGTCCTTTGTAATCACTGTGCTGTATGTATGTGATGTTTGTGTATATAACATATGTATTTTTAACTTGTCTGAAAACATGCAAAAGTTTTCGTGGATGGTGTCATTCAGTCTATGTATGTGCTAAGATCAGCAAAAAACAACCTGGTTTTTAAAGAGAAGTAGTCATCATGAGGGAGTAGGTGAGATTTGGTAGGGAAAGGATTTTTTTTCTTTTAAAAGCTAGAAGAGATTATTTGTGAAAAGAAGTTTAAATAAATCCACAGTTTTCCCCATAAGCTAGGATCCAAGGTGAGTATAAATTTAAATAGTAACTAAGTCCATTGGTTCTTGCTAACTCTTGTTTAAACCAGTTTGTTCTTGCTGAAACTATTAATCCAGATTAACAGACAGCTACTAAAATTTTTTAAAGATTTTAATCAAAAGGCCAAAAAGTCTAGTTTCTGAATTGGCTGGCTGTTGCTTGTGGCTTTATAGCTCTTTAAGATGCCTAAGTTTGGGGTTGGGAGCTGTGCAACTTTAGAAATCTAGAAATGTACCTGCCAGTAGAGACTGTAATCTGTTATGGACATAAATTGAGAAAAGAAAGAAGTAAGAACAGAGAATCTTGTTCTGTAAAAAGGAGAGTTTGTACAGTGCCATGTATGATTCAAACTCTTGAGATAAAGGAAATGAATTTTTACTGTAAGTGAGTTGAGAAACAAAACCCGTGGCAACATTTTCCTTTTTACTTTGATTGCTTGAAATATGAAGTATTTTATAGCATGGAATATCAAATTAAAATCTCCAGTGGGAACATCTGTGATATAAGTGTGTGATATAAAATCAGGTGGAGATTGAACGCTAGGAATGGGAATGTGGGAACTGGCCAGATATTCTCTACTGGCTGCAAGCTGGAAAGTGTTGCTTCACTGATGCATCCTACAGTGGAAAGAACACAGGCATAGAGTCAAACTAATTTCTATTTCACGCCTCTGCTCTACAGCTTGTTCCGAGAGGTAGATTGCCCAACCTTGCTGCACACCATGGTTCTCTGCTGAAACTTAGGGACTGACACTTATTGCCCTATTGATTCTGAGGTTTAAAGAAGAAAATGAATGTAAAGCTCCTAGCATTATGCCTGGCTCATGATAGATACTTAAATTCTCAGTTGTGCATTCTTCTCCCATTTGATTTTCTTTATACCCAGCTTTAGAGTCCACAGCAGTGATATAGAAGCCTATTGTGAGCCAAATCATCTTCATGAGTTGGAACAAGTGAAGTTGAATTTCTCCTTTCTTTTGATTATGAAAATAGAAATTCACAGGTCTTAAAAAACTTGATGCTTTAGAAATGTTATCCTACATGAAACTACTATAGGAGTGCTCTTAAAGGCACATAAAATAGTTTTGTGAAAGCTTTTAAATAACAGTTGATATTTTAAATCCAATCCTGTGGTAGTTTTTTTTTTTTTTAACAAGGAAACATTTGGTTACTTCTTTATTGATCCAGTTAATGTTTCTTGGGCACCGTCTTTGTTTTGGGTCCTGTATAATGTAGGAGACTAAGAAGTGGACAGATGATTCTTATACGGTATGCCATAGTTGGTCTTGGGCTATGGGAAATCACAGGATATTGCGCCAAGAGAGTTTGACATTATGTATCAGTGCTTTAAAAATGTGATTTCTAGTTTTTGGATTCTATGAGAATTGTACAATAGCAAGTGAGCAGACTGTCACTATGTCACTATGTCAGATGAATGGGGTATTTCTGGACCTTTCATCTTTCTGCTTTCCAGTGTAGTGTGTTGAGAGGCAGTCTCTCTGCCTCATATTTTGTTTACTTCTTCACGTGTAATACAAATCTGCACCCCCTTTTGTCTCTTTTGAACAGACTTCTGGGATTTTCTCCTCCATCCTTCCACCCTCTCTTCTTTTTGACTGTAAGCAGAAGTGGTAAAGTGCAAAAGAATATGGCTGTGATGCACATAAATATCAGGTTCAAAAGAAGAGCTAACTTTTACTTAGTGGCCCTTTATTTAAACTAGGGATGTATCTTTCATTTTTAATTACTGTTATTTTGTTGAAGATCCACGTGCCAAATACTTTATGTATGTTATCATGCTTAATCTACATTATCCTGAGAGGTTTGAATAACCACCTTCCTTTATTTTACAGTCAGGACCTCAAAAGATTGAAGGTTCCATTTAGCCATATGCCCAGTAAATAGCACAGTCAGGATTTGAATCCAGGTCTGTCTAATGCTAACACTCTTTGTGTATTGCACAAACTGCTAACTTTGGCTTGGGAGTTTGAAAACCCTCAGTACTAAAACTCTGAGTTTCTGGTGAATTGGGTTAACTTTCTCGGTTCTTGTTTTCTTTGTAAAGTGAGTAGATTGAGTTAAGTCTTTTAAACTTTTCTCTGGCTGTAAAATTCTGTGATTTGTTGGTTCTTTTTTAATTCAAGCAGAAAATGTATAGAGTGTCTGCTAATTCTCTTTGTGAGCAGCCACTTTGGTTTGTTTCATTTTATTTTTTTATTTTTTTTTTTGGTGCCGGGGATCGAACTCTGATCCTTCCGCTTGCACAGCAGGCGGCGAAACCACCGAGCCAAATCCCTGGCTTAGCCACTTTGGTTTGTAATGAATACTGTTTTTCTGTAGATTTTATGACATTGTTGCTCTGTGGTAGTGTTTTTAAAAAAAGGCATATTGGGAGCACAGGTTAAAAGAAGGTAAGTCCTTCTTACCTTCTGCTGATTCACAGAACTTGAAGAAAAGTAGGGCTAGGGATTGTATGAGTGGGACCTAGCAGTATCTTTAGACACTGCCATCATTATCTCAGGTTACTGTGCCTGGGTGAGTCAGATCAGCACCACCACCCCCCGCCCCATGTGTGTGTTTGTGTGTGCATGCATACGTGTGTGGGGAGGCATTGGGAATTGGGCTAGATGGTGTAATGATGACTCTGCTACAGTTCTTTTAAGGCCTTATAACGCTTCCAGTTAAATGGTAGAGAAATGGTTATGGGAAGAACAATGATTATTGATATAGGAGAGCTAATGAGATGACATGACATAAAAATAGCATAATTGCAGTATTTTTTATTCAATTTATACAGTACCTTTTTCTTGAAAGTGCTGCACCTTCAAGAAAAAGGTACAGTGAGATAATTAACAATGAGTTATTAACAATGAGATAATAGGCCATTTTAAAATGTCAAAACATTGAAGAATAAAGTAGCTAGGAGAAATAAGTGCACAGAAAAATACACAGAAAAGTAGCAGTGGAGACTTAGGTCACTGCTTGGCATAGCAGGTTGGTGACTGTGGCTGAGTTTATTGCATTCCCCAGGGCTCCTGGAAATGGGTGAGGGCTTGATATGGAGAGCCCTTCTTTGGTCTGGTCTAGTACTCACATTCTCCATCCTGAGGTTGTGATTGAGGACCGTGAGCTTTGTTGTCAAATGGATCTCTCCTTATTGTTAACTTGGAGCAGATTACCTAAACTTTTGGAATGTCAGATTCTTTATTGACAAAATAGTATTATTTATACTTGCCTTGTTAAGAGCTTTTCTGAGGATTAATGTAAATAAATTATATACTTAAAACATTTAGTTCAGTGCTTGGTTAATGTGTCATAAATGGTAACTGTTCCAAGCATAGTGATGATAATGAGGTTATAGAGCATGGTAGTAATGACTTCTCTGGTTCAAAGATAAGGCTGTGTGAAATTGTAAGGATCATCTTCTGTTTCTCCAAATTGACAAAAGTATAATCTGTACTTCATAAAGTAGCATTCGGTTTTTAAATGAAACAGAGAATCTTAGAGAATAATCACATTTGTATGCCCGCTATCAGCTTAAGAAGTAAAAATATTACAGACTAAGCCATTTCTATGTTTTTAGTATGTTTCTTGTAAACAATATAATTGGATTTTATTTACTCTCAATTTTCTGCCTTTGCTGGTAAATTTAGACTGTTCACATTCATTAGCATTACTGATACACTTGTTTATACCATCTTATGTGTTTTCTGCTTACCTTTCTGGTTTTTGTGCTGTTTTCCTTCTGATCTATCTTCTATTTGTTTGAACAACTTTTCTTTTTTCTTTGTATGGATTACTCTTGAAATTTAACATTTATCATTGGCTTTTCAGAGTCTTATATTCAGTGTGTCTGTTACTCTTCTGAACAATAAAAAGACTTTGGAAAACTTTAATTCTAATCACCCTTTACCAATCTTTGTTTTTGACCAGTGTTTTACTTCTGTGCTTTTTTAGTCACTCAAATTAGTCTTTATGATTGCTGTTGTTGAATTTAATTTTATACCAACTTACATTGTCTCTTAAAATTCAGAAAACTGCTTACTCCTTTTCAGATTTTCAAAAGAAACAACCAGACGATGATTCCACTCCAAGTACAAGTAACAACCAATCAGATTTGTTTTCTGAAGAGACCACCAGTGACAACAACAATACCTCGATAACCACACCAACTCTAAGTCCCAGCCAGCAGCCGCTTCCGACAGAACTGAATGTAACTTCACCGAGTAAAGAGGAATGTAAGTGCCTGGATCATGAGAGGTGGCAGGGGCAACAGCCCAAGAACCAAGTTATGAGTTTCTTAGTTATGTCTAACCCCAGGGAAAAATAGCAGTTCTTTGATACAAGATAAGTACTGTATTCATATACAGGACTCATATTCAGCAAGTTAGAAAATAAGTTCCAGCCATTTCATAGGGTATAAGGTCTTCTTAGGAGATAGCTTTTTGCATTAACTGCTAAGGTACATGAAGTTGAAAACCATTCAAGAGCAGTGGCTCTCCACTCTGACTGCACATTAGAATCTACTGGGGATTTGGAGGGGCCGGTAATCTTTAGCATTCTTCCCTGATTGTGATGTAATTGATCTAAAGGGAAGCCCAGAAATCTGTGTTCTTTTTAACACTAAAGGAAATTCCATTGTGTAACAAGGGTTTTAAATCTCAGGTCTAGGGAGCCTTAACCCTGTCTAAAGAGCCTTGGATTAAAAACTTGCTCCAGTCACTCTCTTGGACCTTTTCTAAACATTTAATTTAGGTAATAACACTACATATTGCTTAGAAAACAGGCTAAAAGAAGAGAGTAGGAGATTGTTTCTGTTATCTTCTGTAAGTCTTCAGTGGTGGAATACTATTATTTATGTGTTTTGGAAGTTCACTAGCTACTTAACCTTTATAATGCTACAACTGTCTCTTTTAGGATACAACTATAATATAATATTTGTTGAAAATTACAGATGACAAGAGTTTTTGCCTTTTAAAAGCTTTACTTAACAAGGATAGAATTTAGTGATCCAAGTTTAATCAGTACCTAGAAATGTGACAGATTAGGATGGTCTCTCTATAGTTTTGGAAAGGTTAGTGGAAAACAAATATTTATCTAAATCTTTCATAAACTACTGTATTTAGTTATATTGAGAATATAAAAAAGAGTCATAGTCCCTGTCTTTAAAGAATTTACTATTTAGCACAGCAAATTAAATAATATTTGTTATATAAGAGGTTGCCAACCAGGTGTGAATATTTGGTAATGTCTGGAGGCCAAGGAGACTGTTAAACGTCCCATATTACATAATATGGCCCTCCACACACACAAAAAAATGATCTTAATTGACATGTCAGTAATGCTTAGGTTTAGGAGCTTTGATGCATCACTGTTTGTACCCATGTTAACAGTCCTGCTGTGTACTAAACACAGTGACTATTGGAAGAAGGGCTTGACTCACTGAAGGAAGTGATATGGGAAGTGGATAGAAAGTAGTGAAAAGGCATTGTACACGAAATAGCAGGAGCTATGGAAGAAAGTTGCATTGAGTTCTTGAATAGCCAATGACTTTATTAGGGCCATTTAGGGAGGAGAATAGAGGACAAGCCTGGAAAGGGGAATTATGGCTGAGTAGCATTATAGTTCTTTTGGAGAAGTAACCTGGCAGTGTTACAAATAGGAAGAACTGTGCTAGAATAGCATTGCAGAGAAAGACTTGTAATATTATACCATGTTAAAAACAAAAAAAGAATGGTAGTGGTAATGTCAAGGGAGAAGGTTTTGTTTTGTTTTTAAAAATCAATTCTAGGTCATGTACTTATTGAGTTGATGAAAGCCATGGCTGGATTTCTAAGAAAAATACAAGCTATCCATTTACACCCAATTTTACATAAAATTTCTATAAAGGTCATTAAAGCCTTCAAGTCAAGAACTCATAGTTGAAGGGAAAGGTTGGAGCTGATGAGGAACTCACCTGATGGAACCTGGATTAGATTCAGGCCACAAGAAACCAATTCAGTCAGCCAAAATGCATGTGAAACTTAAGATAACAGTAGTTACTATTGACTAAGTACTTGACATATGAGATATGATTCTACTCACTTTGCATATTTTCTCTTTTATTCCTTACGACAATCCAGTGAGGTGTATGCTACCATTAGTCATTGTGTGGCTAAGGAAACTGCCACAAGGAGATCAAGTAATTTGTCCATGATCACAAATGTGAACTAGGATTCACATTCAGACATTTGGTTTCAGAACCCATGCTTGTAATCAGTTAATTCACAGTGTAAAATGCACCTATCACAGAGAATATTCATTTTGACAAAAATCAGTACTTTGCCTGCCTATAATTTAGGTATGTAGAAACCCAAATCATAACAAGAAGTTACTTTTAACTCATCTTGAAAAATCAGTATAACGACAGGGCTGTCCCACCACTCCCAGCCCAGAGGTAGGGGCTTCCGGGCCACTGTTCCAACGCTCCTAGCCCAGTGGAAGGGGCTTCCAGGACACCGTTCCACCACTCCCAGCCCAGAGGAAGGGGCTTCTGGGGCACAGTTCCACCATTACCAGCCCAGAGGAAGGGGCTTCTGGGCTGGTGTTCCACCACTCCCAGCACAGAGGAGGTGAGCCATGTGGGCACCAACAGCAGCCCCCCCCCACAATCAAAATGAGAAGACACATAAACAAGTCTCAAAACCAGACTTCCAGATCACCTACAGCAACCCCAAAGGGAAGGAGATGGAACACTCGGATACTCAATCACCTGGATTCCTTAACTAGCAACAAAAGAGGATCTGGAAAAAATGAAATCAGAAATAATTTCTCAGATAACAGCAGAGATTGTGCCCATAGTTGAAGACATGATTAATAAATCTAGACAGGACACAGATTAAAAAAATAGAGGAGCTGAGGAACATGATGGAATCCCAACACAGGAAACAAATGAAATCCATAAAACAGATGCAAACAGATTTCCAGGAGATTAAAAGCTCCATTGAAAGTCTACGCAGAAGAATGAGCCAATGTGAGGACAGAATTTCAGATATAGAAGATAAGATTGCAATTAGTGACCAGG